>JAADXB010000458.1:0-13375 GCA_023337495.1 Pythium diclinum | reverse complement strand
CCAGCGAGAACATCAATCAGTCCTCGTGGAGACATCAAACGAATCGAAATGCGCAGCACGCACGCGTATCACAGCCGTGCCACGCGCCGACACGCCACCCATGACGTTGCCGGCGTCGCCCTTGGTCTTGTGTCTGCGCGGAGACGACGCGTCGGCTGCGACAGGCAGCACGAGCGCCGCGAACTCCTGGGACACAGAGCGCTCGCGCCGCCACGAACCGAGCCGCAGCGGCGCGTAGCTGTGGTCGTCACGCGGCCGCGGCGCCCGCGAGAAGCCGAGTCGCGTCGTCGACATGCCGCGTCACGCAGAAGGTTAATCAATCAAAGGAGATCAACAAGATCACTCCTCACTGATCGATCGATCACTAGGAGACTGTATGCGCCATATTCCGCCCAACACCGCGTCGGTTCCCCCGTCGAAGTCGGTCTGAAGACCTGCGAAAACGAATCGTTCGAAACCCACCAGCTTCAATGTGGCTGCGAGATATAATACGGGTCGGTGAACCCAGACCCGAACCCACCAAAGCACCGTGACGCAAGTGGGTCATTTCCATAGGGGTGATAAAAATGGGTCAATTGACTCAGACTCAGACTCTGGACCCATCAATGCGACAGCGCGTCTGAGTCCGTTCTTCGTCTCACCTGCCACGACACGACACCACGCGACATCGACGCCATATTCCTCATCTTCTCTTCATCCGCACGCCTTCCTACTCGCCCCCACGCCTCCGCTATGGGTCAGACCGCGTCCTCCGCCGACGCTGCGCCTTCTACCGACGCGCCCACGCCGCTCGCTTTGCCGGCGCTCACACCCGCGCTGCGCGCAATGGCAGACCGCGCGCCGCTTCACATCGTGTTCTACTACGAGTCGCTCGTCGTGAGCGGCCAGCTCAAGATGCCGCTGGTGTACGACAAGCCGGCGGACGACGCCGACGCGCCAGGCACGCGGCTCATGGACCTGGAGCTGTGGCTGCGCGACCAGTTCAAGCTGCCGCCTGGTTCGAGCGTCTTCGCCGTCGTGCCGGCCGAAGAGCTGTACTCGCCGCCTTACCCGCTCGTGATGATCAACACCGTGGCTACGGCCGTGTACGCCAAGTACGAGCCCGAGCGTGTGCCCGTGCTTCACCTGGCGCTTGTAGTCCGCAGTATGGCGCTGCTGAGGCAGCCTGTGCTCCGTGGCGACGACAGTGACTCGCCCTACTGCCCCATCAACGCGCTTGTGCTCGCGCAGCGCGAGCATTCCGTCGCGCGGCAGTACGCGCGCATGCGGTTCGTCCGCAACATGCAGAATTTCGGCTTCGCGCGACTGGAAGTGACGGCAGAGCAGGCGGCGATCCCGCAAAAGGCCTTTGAAAGCGTCCGCAAATGGCTTGAAGTCCAGCGCGCGCTGCCCGTGGACAAGCGGTGGCGCGACAAAGTGGACGCGCGGCCCGAGAGCACGGACGACAGCGAAGACTCGACGGCGACGCGCGTCTCCAAGGGCCGCTTCGTGGGCTTCTCGGCTGACCGCAATCGCGAGTACCTGCAGCTGCGGCGTCCCCTTGCCGCCAGTGGCACCGTGTGGCCGCCAGCGTACTTCACAGAGGCCAACGGACGCGATGAGGAGCCATTCGCGAACGAGATGCTGGCGCTGATGGAGCTGCTGGATGGACTCAGTCGCGACTGCATGCGTGCGATCTGCGAGCTGCTCAACATCGACTCGAACTGGATGCTGAACGAGCTGCTGGACGACACGACGCCGCCACCGCCGAGTGAAGACCTCGTCACGAACGTGGACAAATCCAACCAGTACGGCGCGTCCGTGCTGCGGGTCTACAACTACCGCAACAAGGGCGCCGACGTACACCCAGAGGACGCCTCGTGCGCCGTCCACGCCGACCTGGGACTCGTCACCGTGTCCCCCGTCGCCACTGTACCTGGTCTTCAGATGTGGAACATGGACCGCATGATATGGACGGATGTCGAGGCCGACGCCGCGCCGCTGCACTTTTCAGTGTTTGCTGGTGAGACCTTGGGCTTCCTCACCAACGGAATGATCAAGGCGCCGTTGCACCGCGTGCCGCCGATCTCGGTGGAGAGTGAAGACCAGCGACGCATGTCGATGCCCTACTTCCTGCGCGCTCGACCAGAGGCGATCTTGAACCCCAAGGCCGAATCTGCCGCGCAGCTCTCGTGTCGCGACTTCATGGAGGACGTGGTCTTCCGCAAGCGTCCGTGGCGACGCGACAATGGTAAGAACTCGGGCCAGGACTACTAGCTGCTGCTGACGCAATGCGAGTCCCATGAATCACGTGGTCTACTTCACAATATCGTGCCTTTCTGTCTTGATGACGCGCCAAAACTCGGCCACGTCGGCCATGTCCACTGTCCATCGCTCGACCTCTGGATGTTTGTCGTCCCACCACTTCGTGTCCTTCATCTTCATCAGAAACGCACTCGCATAGTGCTCGTGCGTTGTTGTTGGGTCAACTTCTCCTGGTTTGGCCTTGTCTTTGGGGGTCATTTCTGTAGCGATGTCCACCAGCCACGCGACTGCCACCTCTGCGGGGTCTTTCTCCACGTTACTTCTGGCGGACCCCTGGAGTCTTCGTTCACGTACGCGCGTGTATACTTGCTTTAGCTTCTTCAGTTCTTTGTCGTCCAAGACCAGCAGCCCTCGCGTCTCCTGCGCTTTCCAGTCTTCTTGAGTCATTCGAAGCCACTCGAAAGGAAGCCGACGCGAAAGCATCGCCACTCTCGTCTCTTCCAGTTGCCTGGCAGCGGCGGCATAGCGAACTGCAGCTTGCAGCTTCTTGAACCGACGGGTGCGACTGAGATTTGCAGCCGATTGGAGCTCAAACTCCGTATTCGCACATTGTTTTCCTCTTGTTGGAGGCTCTGCATCTGTCTCGCTCGGTAAGATCGACACGCTGTCTTCAGTTATTGGTGATGTTTGACTCTGGAACGGTAGGGCCACATCGTTCATGCCCGGAAGGTTGATCTCCAATGTCAGCGTGCCATTCTTGCGTCGGAACACGAGCTTCTGCGCTGCCGCGCGGGCCAGCGCTCGCCAATTGATTGTAGGAAGACGCTTTCGCGGCCAATGCAGCGAACCGAGCTGTCCACCTACATGATCGAGGCTTTGTAACTGTGCGTACGAGCAGTCAACAATGTAAAGCTGACGCGATTGAAGCTCACGACACGAGAACAGAAGCCGACGTGGATTCCGCCAGTCGTCGGCGTCGATTCGAATATGTTGCAGCTGAAGCTCGCTTGCGGAGTTTTCCGACATGATGAGTTGGGTGAGCTTTTCCTCCGAGTCGAACAGCCGCTGCATCGTGTGCTCGTCCTCTAGCGTCAGTGACCACTCCTTCGGATCACCATGCCTTTTCATTATCAAACGCAGAGACTCGACGTATGCTGAAAGGCTAACATCATCGACGCGATCCGCGCCGGACATCCACTCGAGGCTCCTTCGACTGATCGCGTACGTCGCCAGCGTGGCGCGTTCTCGTTCCTGATCGTTCTCTAGCTTTCGCAATAGTAAACCGAATCGAGCTCTTTGCTGCCGCAGTTTCCGCGCTGTGTGCATACGCTCAATCGAGAATTGTTTCCATGGCAAAAGCTGCTTGGCTCGCTGAGTGGTTCGTCGTTTAGCAATGGCGATTGCTCCTGACGAAGGGCGAGGCTTCTGTGCAAATACGTGGGTTTCCAGCGGTGTTAGTGACTGGAACAGCGAGTCGCATTCCTGGAGGTTGGTCTCTTCTCGCGGAATAAACACCACATTCCCCACGACCGGCTCCATTGCCAACGCAGTGGCTCGAGCATTCCACTGTACCGCGCTCGTGCGAAATTGAGCGTGCTCGAGCGCGATCCATCCGTACGGTACGCGTTTAAAACGCAGCGCCACAGCCACAGATTTCCTGTTGCCTGCCTTGGTTCGGGGAAACATCGGAAGCAAGTCCATCGAGAGAGCTGCAGCGACATCCGCGAAGGGCCCAGGATGCAGCAGTGCAGAGTCAAAGGCAACTTCTTCGATCGGTCCTGTGGCTGGGAGGAGGAAGGCGGACGCAAGTGTCGTGTCGAGGGTATTTCGGTGTACACCCTCGCCTTGGCTGCTCGACTCTATGGCCGATTTGTTGTCGAAATCCTGCAGCAGTTTGTCGCCCGTGGCATTGGCAAAGACGCCTTCATCTTCACATTTGGAATCTGCTCGTGGTGAGTCGATTGGGTCCACTGGAGCACAGAATCGCATGCATTGCGACCGAAGATCTTCCAACTTCGAGATGGAAACGTCTTCCTGACCGATGGCTTCTCTTGACGTCGTGTGGAAAGCATCGAACTCGACTCGCACTCTTTCCGTTAGCTCCGTCAAAATCGTGCTAATTTGCGCACTTATCATGCCCAGCGTGCCACTCAGGCCGAAGTTTTGCCGAGCGATGGCCTCAAACACGAGATCTCCTCCACTTCGTACACTGGCAAGCAATTGGACAATTGCAGCCGCCGCATCAACTGCGTCTGACGAGTTCTTTTCAGATGGCTTGGTCTCTTTCTTGCGTGCGGCAGCTTTTTTCTTCGGTGCGTTTGGTGTGCGAGCAGCCACAGTCCGGACTAATTCTGCGAGGAGAAGGCCCCACGTGCCATGGCGATCGGCGATGCATCGACCTACTGCTGCAAAAGCATCGCTGCAATTCTCAAGGTCGCTTGCCACCTTTGCACAGGCATCGAGGACCTCCGACTGCATCGCGACCACTTCTTCCTTCTGCATGAGCACGCACTCTTCTCGCTCATGTCGCGCTCGTGTTTCCTCCTCAATCTCCAGTCGCACTCGGGCAAAAACCTCATGCGCTTTCGCGTAAAAGTCCACTTTCAGATGCCGAGAACGCAAGTTCTTGGTAGTTGTGATGAAGTCGCGCGTCTCTAGCCACGTCTTTTCATCTTGGTACGCGATTCGAGTCTGCGGTACGAACGCTAGCTGCTCGTGCACTAGGCCCTGGAACAGCATCGCATCCACGGCAGCAGTATATTCGTCGATCTGGCTGTGAGACACGACTGGAACTGGATTCCGCACACTGACAGCGATCCAGTCGTTGAAGAGCGCAAAGCTTGTCCGCACTTGCACGCCACTGGTGAGCGGCGAGGACGACGAGGCCAGCACATCCGGATGTTCGAGCAGGCTCTGAAAGCGCAATCGCGTGGTGATCCACTCGCACAACTCGCGCCGATTTCGCGTGAGCGTCACGTTCCTGCGGCGGCGAGATCCACCAGCCGCAGTCGTGATGTCGCCGTTCTCTTTCAGCGCTCGTCGGATATTTTCCCATTCCAGACGAAGTCGGTACGTCTGATTGTTGCTCATGTCGAACGCACTGATGTCCAAGTCACCGTCGAACGCATCTCGAAAGCTCACAAGAAGGCGCCGATGTTGAATAACCGTGGCAACGACGACACGCCTCGTGGATGGGCCTTGATGTTGTATAGCAGTGTTGGTCGATGAAAGCACAAGTTCCTCACGTTCGTTTCGCGCGAAGACCACGTGCTTCAAGATCACGGTGATAATTGAGGGAACGTACTGATTTGACTTGACGCAGCACACCCACAGATGCAGAGCCAGCGGCCTCTGAGACAGCAAGCTGAAGACGTCATGGACACCGAGCCACAGGCGGAGACTCTTTGCCGACGAAGGAGGATAGACGCGCACCACAAGATCACCCCAGTTCTCAAATACCACGACAAAGCACAGCTTTCCGTCGACGACAGCAGACTGGCGGAAGATCTCGTCGCCATCGCCGCATTTTCGTCCGCATTTCACGTCCTGAAACCACTTGCTCGCGAGGAAATGCGGTCTCAGCAGGCGCAGATGGTGGTAAAACTGGAGTTTCTCCAGTGTGAACTCACCTGTGAAGCGGTCGAGCATGCACAAAGACAGCAGCTTGTCGGCGATAGTGAGCCAGCGGCTCCGTGACGAAGAGGTCGTCGGTCGCACAACTGTCGATGTGGCGAGTAGTTGGACGAGCTCCCAGTCCAAATAGATCCGTTGCATGTGCGTCGTCGCTGGGTCGTAAGCGGTCATCCAAACGTTGCGTTGGTCGTCGCCCGCCTTGGATGTTACCACACTTGTCCACGAACTCACTTCTACGATCAAGCGCAGGAAACGTCGCTTCGACACGTTCAGATTTCGGTCCGAAAGTCGCAGAACTCGTCGACGAAGCAGATTGCGGCCTCGCTCCAGACCTGGAATAGCAATCATCAGCCTTCGTGCCATAGCGAAATCCGTACGATGCCATGCAGCGGGGCTGACAACGAGCGCGCGGCGAGTCGGTGCGAGAAATGCATCCCGAATGGTGAGCTGCTCGGCACACAAGTGATGCATCGCGCGCTTGGTGACTGCATGCTTGACCTCGAAGTCCATCGCCAGCGAGGCGACAACCTGTTGTCTTTGCTCAACAAACACTTGCCACTCGGCCTCGAAGGTTGCGCGGGCTTCCACTGACTGCACTCGTAGATAGTTCTCGCTGGATGTCGCTTGAAACAGCTCAAAGCGGCACCGATCCGCCTCATCAATGGCAGCAGCGAGCTCTTTCTGCGTGTGGCGCTTGTGAACAAGCAATCGCCAGTCGTTTGCATTTTCGAGAGGATCCCACGCCTGCGCTTCATGGAACGGTCGCGACGCGAAGTCGAGAGCGCGTCGGGCGTCCACGATCGCGACTTCGAACTGCTCAGCAAGCTCGACAACTCGTTCGCGAGCCCGCCTCAGCTCTACTTCGGCGATCTTGCGTCGTTGTGTGGCTTCATCGCTGAGAATTCGCCGATTGGTGGCGTCTTTGAATGCCCTGGTCGCTAATGTTTCGACGTAATTGCCCAAATTTGAAGCATCCCGAAGGGACTCAAGGAGAGACAAGCACTCGAAAACGGGATTCCATTTCGTTGCTGTTCTTGGAGTCTTGGAGTCCACTCTGTTGCTTGGATTGAAGCTCTTGGCAGCTTCGAGTAGCTGCATCAGCAATCCGTTTTCGACTTTTAATCGATACACGCAGTTGCTTCTTGGATTGTACGCTCGAACCACCCAGGATTCCCAACGACTCTTGATCGGATTGTGCACAGTGCAAGTGCACACGGCCGACGCGACCTTGAACGACGTGCTGCGTGCGTGGAAGTGCGCACTCACATGATATAGACGAGCACAACCAGGACAACAAGAGCTACGCAGCAATCGTTGGCTATGCGTTTTCACGTTGGCATCATCGCGCGTCCAGTCTGTAGACGATTGGGATGCGTAGACACTCACGACGACGAGCTCACCGTCCATTTTCACTGATTGTGTGCATACAGGACGCTGCAGCACCTTCAAAGAAGACCGTACGGCCGCAGGCACAACTTGCTGCTCGTAGAAATTCGACGCGACGGTGCTAATGCACTCCATGTACTGACGCCGAGACCGGCAAGAGATCATGAGCGCGCGTCTTCTCGCACGGGCGCGCCACCTTCCTCGGATACCACGATACCAACGTTGCACAATAGCCGATTGAACGCACCACAAGTCGTACTTGTCAAGGAACTTGTAGGCCGACTTGACTTCCAACATCACGACGTCGCCCTTGACGAGCTCGCCTTCGCCGATCACGCGGACGATGACCTCTCGCGAAGGGATGAAATACAATGGTGTCTTCAGCAGCTTTCGCATCATTTTCAGCGCTTTCTTCCGTCGCTCATGCATCTCTTTGCCAGATTTTGCGAGTCGGGTTTCGAAGAGGAAATGCTGCTGATGCTTTCCTCGGACTAGCAAACTGGCCCATTCACCCGCGTCAGGTCGACACCACACTCCCGACTGTCGAAACGGAAGCGGAGAGCGCTCTTGTCTGATCCGTAACGCCGCACAGCGATCCCAATACAGTGCCATGACGACGCGGCGATTATTGACACCACCTTGGTTGCTCACTGATAGCTTTTGCTTGTGGTTTTCGCCGTGTTGGTTGGATCCCTCGACTAGCGACGACTGCGAGAAGAGCTCAGGATGGTAAATCAGCATCTCCTGGATAAAGATTCTTTGGGCTCGAACAACACGGTCGATATCCAGCGCTTCATCGAGGTCAGGCTCAGCTTCTTCTTCGGTCTGATTGTCGGATCCTCCTCGAAACTGCGGGATACTTGCGCTTGATCCACTCAGTGTAGTGAAGAAGGCGAGAGCTGGATCCTCGATGGGGGTCATCGGAAGGAGAAACACGTTACCGAGCAGCGGGAAACGCCCAAGCTTACTGTTGTCGTCACGAAGTGTCGCGTCGAGACGGGCCTTGAGTGGAAGGATTTGATCGAGAAAGTCGAGGTCATGAGCCAGCGTGAGAATGTAGTTTTGGCCCGGAGTGAAAAAGAACGGCGGGTTCCAATCGTCCACCGCAGTTGCATCCGTCGCCGCTGCACTGCCGATGGTCGATAGCTGCTTTGCCTTGCATTCGATGCAGTAATCTGGACCTAGCCGCTCACTCTCAACCGCGAAATGTTTGCCGCACGATCGGAAGACGCTGCGTCTTCGTGGTAAGTGGGCGACTGTGGTGTTCAATCGGCGCGCCTCGGCGTTCGCGAACTCATCGTATGCTTGCTCGGCTTCGTCTCGTGTTGCGAAGTAGCCGAGATACACGAGACGACGCTCTGCTTGGCCATGGGGATCTTCTGGGCGGCAGAAGCGCTTAAACTTCGACACGAACGCCTTAGAGCCTTTGAAGAGTCGTCGTCCCGTTTCGACTGTGATCGATGCGGACCAACCCAAAGTTGCCGGCTCTGTCGCAGCAGCATCGTCACCTTCGTATCGCGTAAATCCACGTTTTCTAGCGTGAGCACGCCACGCATCAATCGCTTCGAGCACCTTGACCGTCAGGAAGCGGATTGTGTTGAGCTGCTTAAGTATCCTGTTCACCATCTCGTCCATTTCCTCGACCAGATTTTCTTGAAACAGGGTCATGCACTTGTGACAGGAACGCGTCGCACGCTCGAGATGTGCTTCACGACGAACGATCGCACTGAGAACGTCCTTCTCGAGCCACGCTTCTTGCTCGTGAGCCCACGTGACCATGGATTCCTTCTCATCGATCGAAATGTAGTAGTGGCGCTTCAAGCAGCCGATACTGGGCTTGCGATCGGGAGCATCCGTCGAGGTGTGCGGATCTACCCGACGAGAGCATCGTAGAAAGAGTACCCACTCACGGCACAAGTCGGCACTCGCTTCCGGTCGAGATGGAGCGACGTCATTCAAGGCTTTTCGCTGGCTGCTGGTCTCTTGGATGAGTACATGATCGCCATCATGGTGTTCAGCCTTCTGGGAATACTCCGCGTCGCGCATCCGCCTCCTCTTTTGCTTGATTTCGTCCACACTCATCCAAGCTCCGATTTTCTCCATTGACTTGAAGTCCTGGTGGTTTTGCTCCAACAGTTGCAACGTGCTGGGTAATTGATTTCCAGCAACTTCTCGTGGGATTGCGTGCTTGGGTAGCGTGTCTTGGTCTGCGTCTGGATCCGAAACAGTGTCAACAAGACCTTGGATAATACTGGAAGACTTGGGTAGCTTCTTGCGGAAAAGCTCGACCCCCGACGTACTCTTGAACTTGCGAGTGCCGTTGTGGATGCCACTAAAGATGAACTTGCCGTTGACGTGACCGGCTCCTGCTCCACTGACGATCCAGGTTTCAAGGGATGACTTGAGCGGCATGACTGACGGCGCTGGGACGACCCCGTGGTTCGAGCAGCACAGCCAGCCGTCGGTCGGAGGTTTGTCGTCGGCACTCTCCGTGGAAGTGAGCTCTTCAGCTGCGGACACCTGAGACGTAGCAGCGTAGTAAACTACATGTGTCGAAAGCTCCTTCTCTGCAGCCAGAATTCGTCCTGGCGTCGCGTCTCGCGGAGTAAACGGCAGCGTCAGAAGCGGAGAGGCCAGAATCCACACAAGCACATATTCATCCTCAGCGGAGGCGATGGGGATCGGCGTGAGATTTGTCAACAAGGCCGCGCGGCTCCTCTGCTGGCTCTTCGATCGCACGCCTTCGTACGGATCTGCGAGCTGCGCGCGCAGACATCGGACGACGACGCGGTCGTCATCCGCCTTCATCCGCGCGGCCTCGGCCTCTTTCTTGGCCTGCATGACGTGCTGGTAGCGCCTCGCACGCTCATCGAAGTTCCATCCTTTCTCGTTCTGCGCGTACAGAACCATCGCGATGCGTGCGTCCTCTGTGAGTCGATCGGCTTCTTGAACGGTGGCCGCCGCGTCCTGTTCCGCTCGCTGGAGTTGCTGCCACGCGGCTTCGTACAGCGACTGTGCCGTGGATCTCGCCTGCAGCGCGTCCATCGATAGAACATGCGCATCAAACAGTGGGACGCTCGCGCGTGGTGCCTGCGACGCGTTGGGCAGCACGGGCAGTCGGATGGGGTCGTACGTAGTCGTTTGGAGGAGCTCGGTGCTTTGTCTCCCGACGTCGACGGCCGCGCTGGCTTCCCAGTTGTTACTGCGCTTCGCAGCGTCGAAGATCTCGCGTGGACGAAGCTCTTCGTTGCGTCTGTCGGCGAGTTGTTTACGAATGGCACTGAGCTTGTCGCTGAAGAGGTCAATCTTGAGGAACGTCGTGGCGATCGCTTCCTTCGGATACAACGCCTGCGCGTCGCCCTCTGCATCGCTAGCGCCGCGCTCTTCGCGGCCGCGCGGGTGGCTGGATGTCTGCATCGTCTTTCGTTTACTGTGGGTCTTCTATCCAGTCATGGGGCGCCCTACGCGGCCGTTGTGAACGCGCCGCACTCCATTCTGCCGTTGTCTTCCATGCGGTTTCCGCGCCACTTGAAGAGGTTGCCTTTTGAATTGTCATACTGTTGTGTCTCTTGGTGTACGGTGCATGTACTATACGCGACACAATTATATATATCAAGGTTGCCGTGTCCATCATGACCTCCCCACAGAAAGAGACTTGGTCACCATCCCAATAATGGTGGAATCGTGACGCGTCTTCCTCCTCTTCGTGTGTATGCCAGCGTGTTATCATGTGTATTACGGACGTAGAGTCGATCTCCCTGCGGTGCGCCGTCTTGGAGGTCGGCTCTCGAAGTGCGCTCTCAGAGACTCTAGTGGAGATCTGCACGATACGAACGTCCAACAGCAAGCACCGCCGCTGCGACTCGCTCGCACGCCGCCGTCATGGTCCTTCCAGGGTTTTTATCACGTAGCATTGTGTGTATGAAGTATGAGTGACCACACAATCCCCCTCTCCATTTTATACACTAGCAGTGAAATGCAGCGCTCGCTATGAGGCGCGGCCGCCCAGATGCCTGCCAATTCCATCATTTCCATCACTCGATGCGGTGAGCTCACATCCTCGTCCTCACTAGAACGAGGTTTTTCAACATCCCATACATACTTCAATACAAATGCTATTGAGGTTTTATGTCTTCGACTTGAGCTGGTTTCCACACTGGAAGCAGAGCATTCGAAGCGCATTCCCCTTGCCAGAGGCGTCAGAATGAGCGCGTGCGCGGCGCCTGCGCTGCTCCCCACAGCAGCTTCTGCGTCCGCCCCCACTGCTGCCACTGCCCCCGCTGAACCCACAGTCGCCTCAGCCTCAGCAACTCATCTCAGCGTCCCCGCAGAGTTGGACCTGCCCGGCAGCAAAGTCACTGCCTTCCGCCACGTCCGGTACCCGATCCGCTCCAAGTCCCAAGAGAACATGACTCCTGATACAGACGCCAACCTGCCAGGCACACCGCCGCTCGATGGCCTAGCGAACGCACCTTCCACACCGCCGCTTCAACCACCAGCCAACAACGATGCGAGTGTTCCTCCCAGTCTCACTCGAGAAGTCACGTGTCCAGAAGAACGACCACGGCGCCAGCTAGCCGCTGAAGTGCTGCAGCGCAGTGCTCGCTGCTTCCTGGCGCGCTGTGCACGAGCGCGATTGACAAGCGCAGTCGGTCGTCCGGCGCAAGTGCGCGTCATGAGCGTCACCAACCTCGAAATGCTATGCGACTACCGAGACGTGTTGTCCATGTATTGCAACATCCGCGTGCTCAAGAAACCTTACGGACCGTTCATGTTCCAGTTCTCGTCTTCCAAGTGCACCCACGTGAACCTGCCGACGTGGGACGACGACTTCTTCGTGCCGATGATTTCGAGTCGCTGTGAGCTCGTCGTGACGCTCGTGGGCGTGACGACAATGGGCAAGTTCCGGTTTCTCGGCCAGGCAGTTGTGCCGCTTGAAACCGGTTGGGAGAAAGAGCGGTCCGAGATTGCCGCGCCTCTCGCCAAGTGGAAGTTCCCTGTGGATGACACGCTACTAGGCCTGAACCGCTTCGTCACGGGCAACGTGCGTTGTGTCATCACGCCACTCACGGAGCGCAACACGTGCATGAGCGGCCAGTTCCAAATGGCTCCCGTCGTCACTGTGCAACGCTCGAGTTCGTTCTTCGGATGGACGCGACGCAAGTCTCTGTCTCTCTCCTCGCCTTCGCCAACATCCAACGCCCCACCAGAGACTCCGACATCGCTGAGGAAGGAGATGGTGTCTCGCTGGGGCGTGCTCACTGACACGCATCTGCATCTCTTCGAGCACAGCACGGCGAAGGTGCTGGCGAGTCTGGAGCTTTCCAAACTGCAACTGGTGCGGTCATCTCCGCTTGCGAAGACCTCCAAGAGCCGACGAGAACCAGGACGGCTGTACGCGCTCAAGATCTACTGCAACGGCACGATGTACTCGCTGTTCGTCTCCACGTACGCGCAGCAACTCGCGTGGGAGTACAAGATCGACTTGCACCGGCGGCAGCTCCTGATCCCATGAAGTTGAGTCTGTGTTGTTATTTAACCGTTACGATAGATAAACCGTGAATAATTGGCTAATATTTCCTTCTTCGATATTTCAACCAATCAGACCACGTGTTGAATGTGAAGTTACCGTCACTTCTTTGGAAGAGGGGAGGGAAGAGACCCACAGTCGCACGGCACGCAAATGGGCAATCCAAGCGCGTCGGTCGCGGCCGTGGATGCGCTGGGCGCGCGGCTAGAGACACTATTACGCGCTGCAGAGAAAAATACTGCAGTGCACCATGAAGAACAAGCTGTGGGCGAGCTGGCGGCCGAAGATCGCGCTTTCTGGGACACCACGACGCCCGAGATCACGCAAGATGTCGGCGTGTTCGTCGCCACGCTGGACGCGCCCGTGGACGATACTGTGATGCGGCTGCGAGGCATTTTACGTACTGCATTGGAGACTGGAGATGCTGCGGGCGGAAGTGGCGTGCTGCGTGTGGCGGTGGCGACGTTCCGCGGCCTCAAGATCGCGAAGCGCTGGGACGTCCTGCTGCAGGCGTCGCTGGAGTTGGTCGACGTGGTGTTTGAAGGCATCCAGCAGCGACTGGAAGACGACGACACGGACGTG
>JAADXB010000457.1:0-13389 GCA_023337495.1 Pythium diclinum | reverse complement strand
GTGGAAGTGCCGCTTCCGCGGTTTGTTGTGGTCGGTGTTGAAGATGCGCTTCCCAACAAAACACGCCAACGTTTCTATTCTGCAAAAAGCGTTTTTCTGAAGATCTCAAAGCACAGAAATGTGATTCTCAAAATACGCCCACTCAATCACAAACATACCGGTATATACCCGTACCGAACCTCCCAGTCGGTGGCGGAAGCCTTGTAATAATCTATTCGCCCACACGACGCGTGATTATTTCACGGCATCAACCCTTCCCATCCACGCACTCGTTTACTTTCCGTCCTCGGCCCAATCACACGAAGCCTTTCGACTTCAACAGCTCCATGTTGAAGAGGCTGCAGCCTCTGATGAGTCAGTGGAAGGCAAGCAGTGCGTCTGGACCGTGAACACAGTAGGCATGCTCGCGACAGCCCATAACAACTCTGTGCCACGCGACATCGAGCCTGTAGGCGTCGGAAGACGAGTGGGCGTCCGCTCTCGGGAACTGAGGGACCTGCGGTGGGATGCTCGAACCTCTTCAGGAGGCATCGAGGGTCATTGAGCAGTCCAGGGTAAGCTAGTGTTGTTCAAGAACGACAACGAGGGGCCTTTGGTCGGCCCGTGTGGAAGAGATCCTAAGTCTGCTAAAAAGGAATGAGGTAGGCAGGTGTTCGTGACCAAGAGCACGGCTAGCGAGTCGAAACCAGTCGTCCGTTGTAAACAAATATAACATCGGGATGTTGCACATTGCAGATGCCGGGTCAACGTGCATGCTGATCGCCATGCTCTCACTTGTCAATACTGAATGCTGCGAACTTTTTTTCATAATGTGTCAGTGAACTACCTGCCGTCCTGTGCGACTTGTCTGTGGTTGCAACCGCTCACGCAGAAACTCGAGCATGAGGCCTCCCCACTGCTGGCCAAGTTCTCTCATTGGCGCCTGCATCGCGTCTGTGAGCACATGCGGTCCCCCGTTGTGCCGCTTGATGAACTTGCTGCTTATGATTGCGAGTGCTGGCTCTCCACTTGTACCCGGGATCTGTCGAATGAACCACACATTGGAGATGTCGTGGCGTACGCGTTCCGACGGTACGTACGGATACAGTTCGTCCGACTCGACGGACTGTGAGCAAACAACGGCGTGCTCGTCGGCCAATGCATCGCTCGTACCCGGGGTAAAGTACTGTGAGAACCGCATGATGTTCGCGTCGATATTCATGCCGACGCCCTCGACTTTGGATACAATGCGGCCTTGAGACACGAGAACCCCGCCTTCGTGGATCTCCACGTCGTCGTCTTCTCGGATCGTGATGTCTCCAATGTATTCGCTGGCGTAGATCTCCACGTTGCGTAGGAACTCGCAGATCGCGTCGTATACGTCCCGCACGCCACAGTTCAAACCGCGTAGTTGTGTGACGTCGAACTGCAGCAAGCAATACTCGCCATTTTCCAACTCGAACCACTCCTGTGAATTGTGCAGCTTCGCAATGTCGAGAAAGCGGCAGCGCTCGAGCACGAGTCGCCGTGCGTTGTTGATTTTGGTGTCGCTGCAGCTCATGAGTATTGCGTGGCGAGCGGCTTTGTCCGCTGGCAAGTGGATGGCTTCATCTGGCGGTGACGAGGAGCTCTACGGAACCACAAGGAGCCGTTAGAACCACGGTAGACCGATAAAGGCGTGATCCAAACGCACTAGTCAACGTACGAAGTACGACGAGAGCATGGAACGCAGTCCATGCAGGGCGAAGTGGCGTTCGCGCAGTGCGATTCCAGGTGGAAGCGCGTGCGCCGCATCCATGGCAGCGCGGATGGACGCATGTTGCTGGAGCTGGTCACACTGGGCTCGCAGCTGAGCGAGTTCTTCCTCTAGCCGCTGCTTTTCTTCCTGTTTGTAGTCATTCGAAGTGCCAACACTGTCAGTGAATGCTTCTGAAATGCTGTCGCGAGAGTCACTCATACCTTCCGCACGATGAAGGTAGACTTGCGCTTCTTGGTGGTTGTCGTAGCTGAAGACCCGCGTACTCGTGGAGATGTAGCGCTGTCGGACGGCGTGGCGCTCTCCGCTGGCGACGGCGGACTCACGGACGCCATTTTCGTGTGCTTGGCGACCCGGTTGTGACTCGGGACGTACAGGTCGTAATCAATTGGCAATATTTATGGTGTTTCCATCCAATCACATCGCCCCAGCTCACACAATTATTGTCTTCATTATGCCATAAAAATTGGTGAACGGTGTTCACCAATTTTTCTGGCATACTTTTGATTTTGACCAATCATGCTTGCTTTATTCAAATTAACGCCGTTTATTGGCTGTAAATATTTAATTTATAGCCAATCCCCGATGCCTGAATCCCGCTCATTTTTTCTCCATCTTTCTTCCGTTCAAACAGTCAATGGAACGACGATGTCGAGGCTGCTGAAGGCGTCGCTCAAGCTCCATGACGAGGACTCGTGGCGGCTTCCGGACTGGGAGGAGTACAGCGAGAGCGGACGAAGCGCATGGACTGACGATGCGCGCGACAGCGACGCTGAGAGCGGCGCTAGCGACGAAGATACCAGCGTTCGTCTGCCCAACGCGCGCGCCATGGCCATGGGCACGACCACGACGCTCACGGCGAGCAAGCCGCGGCTTCTGCCTCTACCCATCGCAGATCTGAAGGCACTACACATGAGGTTCGCGCAGGAGCGGCAGGATGCGGCGAAAGACGCGCAGCAGCCGCCAAATGAGGCGCAGACGGAGATCGCGAGCCAGCTTCAGAGTGTGCGCGAGCAGCTCCGCGACTTCCAGACGCAGTGGCAGACGCGTGCCGACGCAGAGCGTGAAGCGAAAGTGAGTACTATTGATGAGAAGTCTACTGCGATCGTCTCAGTGCCGGGAAGTACGGGGAATGGTCTCAGTTTCGACATGGCGGTCCAGACCGACCTGGCGTTTGAGGACGACGCCGTGCGTCAGTGGCTCCACTTGATCGCGCAGAAGATGGACGTGCTGGCGACGAGTTTCCACCACGAGACTACGCAGCTGCCGCTCAAGTATCCGCTGCAGTCGCATCTCGACAGGCCCGTGAGCTTTCACAACAAGGACGTTGTGGAGGCAGAGTCGCTGGCGTCGTGGCATGTCGGTGGTGAGCTGAAGACGCTGGTGAGTGAGGTATCGGCAGAGAGACTGCTTGATCTGGAGCGGTCGGTCGCGTGTCTGGCGGCTGCCACGCAGCAGACGACGACGAGATACGTGGGGTACTTTGAGAAGATCATCATGCAAATCCAAGAGCTCCACCAGCAGCGGCTTCGCCAAGTTGTCGAAGAATCGCTGCATGAAATGAAGGCTCAGAGAAACAAGTACAAGAAACGAGTCGAGCAGTTGGAGCTCGAGTGCCGCGCGGTTCGTATTTGTTTGTTTGTCGTGGATGAAGAGCTCCAGGATTAATGTGGTTTGTGTGTTCGTGTAGGCGAAAGAGGACGCTGCGCAGTGGCAACTGAAGGTGGCTTCGACGCAGCAGACAAACGACTTGGACAAGGAGAGAATGGGGATGATGTCGTATTCGAAACAGGAGCAATGGGATCGAGAACGCGAGAAACTCGTCGCTGAGTTGGCTCAAGTCCGGAAGGAGGCATCAGAGGCGAGTCAAGACAAGACAGAAGCGGAACTCAAGGCGGACGACTTGAAGCTGCAACTCGATCAGATGACGCGACTCCTCCAAGCAGTTGAACAGCAGTCCCGTGGGTCTTCTGTCGCTGCGAATGATGCGAGTAACGAGCTCCAGCAGCTCAAGACTAGCTCTCGCGCGACGATTGAGCGTCTGCAGTCGACACAAGAAGAGCTTCGAGCGGAGTTGGAGAGAGTACAACAAGAAGCCTTCCAGCGCGAGAACGAAATGCGGGAGGAACACGCTGGGGCAATGGCATCGACTCGTGAACGGTCTGACGACGAGCTGAGAGTTGCCGTGGCAGAACATCAACTCGAAATCGGCGAGCTGAAGCGCACGTATGAAGGCCAAGTGGAAGAACTACGAGCAAGACTTGAAGAACTCGAGCAAGAAACGAAGCGTCAGATGCCGCTGCGTGACCAACAAGTGCAAACGGATGAAGATGAGCTACTCGACGGTGAGAACACCACAGACGCACGAATAGCTCGACTGAAGAAGCGGTGCCGCGCACTCGAGAGTCTCCTGGACAAGAAATTCGAGGACAGTTCAGCCGCATCTGTGGCTTCGATGGACTCGAGTGTTTCCGGGAGCAGGTGGAACGCGCGGTGTGAGACCAATGCCGACCACAGCGACGACAACATGGCTAGCCGCACACTGCCACTGACCTGGTCGTTTCAGAGCTCACAGGATGATACGATCGCATCCAGTCACGCAGCGGGGTTCACGCCTACACGGGACGAGATCAGCACCCCAGGACGCGGTGGACGCTACGATGGCAAGTGGGAGACGTCCTCAAACCGATCTATGCGGTCGAATAGAAGCAGCATCGCAGACTTACTGGGTCCATCGGATCCGGACGCACCGTCAGCTGAAGCGATGCTCGCGTTGGTCCGCAAGCTCGAAGCATTTGCGACAACGTCCCCGTCTTTGCCTTCGCCGATGTCGAAACAACCCGATGAAGAACCAGGCGAGTTGAGTGACGCAACGACCGCAGCAGCAACTCCAAGGAGGAAGGACTTCCAATTCAAGAGCGGCAGTCTACCACGAGGCGAGGCGAGGAAAAGCGTGTGGACGAACACCAAAGCTAGCCCAGCGACGAAGCCGGTGACACAAAAGCAGCCGCCTGGGACGCGCAGAGTGAGAGGAGCCGCACGACCAGAAACCAGTGCCACTCAGACGTTCGGGTTTACCTCCAAGCAGCCATCGACGCAGCGTCAGCACCAATCGCGCTAGGGCGCACTTCTCTATGGGAAAGGGGTCTGATGGGCGTCGCCAATCCGTCACATCATTTTATATTCTGGCCAATCAGCCATCCATCGGTACGCTGTGGTGGATGTGCCAGTTGACAGTTGGCCTTGTTCTCACTCGGCCGGTGGCCTGTGTGAGCGAGATGCAAGTAACTTCGGCCATTCCGACTGCCACTACACAACTTCAAGACAAACCAAGACTGCGAAGAACCAAACCACACTCCGGGAATGGATCGCGATCTCCAGCTTGGGCTGCCCAGTCGCAGTGAGCGCGTCTCCTTCGTGGCGTCGCTTGTTTCCACCGACAACGAGAGCCCGCCCACCGATTCTCCCGACGCATTTGCCGACTGGTCCACCCCGCGTCATGGAACTACTCCCACGGACACTGGACTGGTGGCTGAGCCAACACCATCGGACAAGCCAAACCCAAAAGTGTCGTCGCTTGAAGACGGAGCCACGCTCAATGACGGTGCGCTTCGTGCCGGTGCCGTGCCAAACCTCTACAGTCGCCAGTACATCGGCCTTCTCGTGCAATACGCTGCCGTGGGCTTGCTCGCTGGGTCGCTGCCACGCACGGTGTACCCGTTCCTGAACAACTATCTGCGCATGAACGGCTACCAGACGCTGTCGGCGCGCGTGCTGCTGGCGCTTCCGTGGTCATTGAAGGTGTTCGTGGGAATTACGTCCGACTGTTTCCCCATCTTCGGCTCGCGTCGACGTGCGTACATGGTCATCGGCTGGCTCTTTTGCTCGGCCATGCTGCTGGTTCTCGTATTTTCGCACCAGGGTCAGCCGTACTACATCGACCGCTCACTGCGGGGTAAGGACTTGACCAAGTTTTCGTTGACGGAGCTCCAAGGCCGCATCAACTACGACGCTCCCAACCACGGCGCGCTGTACATCGTTGTGATGATGCTGGCGAGTTGCGGCTATCTGATCGCCGATGTGGCAGCCGACGGCTTGGTCGTGGAGTTCGCGCAACGCGAGCCGCAACACGTGCGCGGCAACATTCAGTCGACGATCTACTTGGTCCGTAGCGTGTTCATGATCGGCTCGGCGTTGCTCGTGGGAATTGGCATGAACGGCGTGGACTATGGCGGCAGCTTCTCGTGGTCGTTGAGCATGGGCCAGCTCTTGCTGATCTGCGTGGTGCTCAGTCTGCTTGCGATCCCCGCTGCGATTTGGTTCATTCACGAGCCATCCGTCGCCGCCAGTGATGTGAAGCCTCTGCGTTGCTACTTGAAGAAGCTCTGGAAGCTGCTGCAGAATGGTGCGATGATCCAGATCATGGCCTACCGGTTCTTCAGCGGCATCTTCGAAGGCTTCACTGTCACGGCGAGCGACCCGATCCAGCGTTACTGGGCCAAAGTGCATCCTCTCAACGAGAGCTTGTTCAGTGTGCTGGGACTCGTGGTGTTCAGTGTGGCGTTGTACATGACCAAGAAGTTCGGATTGCAGTGGAACTGGCGGACGGTGATCGCGACGACGCTTCTGAGTGTGCTGTGGATCGACGCTCTGGTCGCGATGCTCACGATCTGGGATGTCCTGCGCAGCCAGTGGTTCTGGTTGGGGACGCCGATACTGGAAGAGCTCCCGTCTGCCATTAGCTTCCTCGTGTCGACGTTTGTGGTCGTGGAGATGGCGGAACTGGGCAATGAAGCAGCGGTCTACGGGCTGCTCACGACCATCTCGAACCTCTCGAGTCCGTTTGCGTCGTGTCTGTCGAAGAACGTGAACGCGCTCTTCGATGTCTCGGTGGACGACGTGATCCGCGACTCGCACCACGTGCGCTGGGACGTGACGTACACGTTTCTGATCGCCTACGCCATGAAGCTGCTGTCGCTCGCGTGGCTCGTGCTGCTTCCGCGTCAGAAGCAGGAGACTCAGGAGCTCAAGCGCACCGCAGGTTCCAGCTTCGTGGGTGGCGTTCTTGCTGTCAGCATCGGTGTGTTCGCTCTTGTGTGGTCCATCGCCACGAACCTTCTTTCGATCTTCGCGTCCACGGCGTGCCTCAAGATCGCGGGCGGCCGTGGCTGCTAAGGACTCAGGTCGGTATGTGTGTGTGTGTGAGTGTAGTCGTGTTGAAGTCGAACCAGAATGAGAAATCCACGCCTTTTGTGTCGACGACCAGCCAAGTCAGCATTTTTCTATGAGCAACAACGGCAAAATGGCAACTCGACAATCGGCAAAAAAGACTCACCCCATCAAATAGGACGACTGGAGGCGACGACGTTCCAGTGAAAGCGCAAAGCTACTTACAGCAGCCAGTAGAGCCAGATCCAGCCCAACGAGTTTGACAAGAAGGCGCCGTCTTTCCTGTTGAAGTGCATCTTGAGGACGGGATGGGTAAGCACCGGACGCCGTATCCACGAGCAAGTGTCATCGGGGTATTATTTCGTTTGGGGGTCGAAGAGAAGCTTGGTGGCGGCGACGGCTTCCGGACCTGGCTAGGGATGCGCCCGCCGCTGGCCGACGTCCTTGGATTCGGTTTCCTTGACGACCATCGTGCGACTGGTGGGCTTCTCATGAAAAAGTACACCGAGCACCAGGATAGATTCACGGGTGCTAACCCACACGGGCGGTCAACCTTCGACGTATTTTTGTCTAATCGGTGTTCGAGAGAGCTGTCTACGATCGTGCTCCTGCTGTCTCTACCGTCGTCGATGAAGGCGTTCGTGGGGATTCCATCCGCCAAATTCCCGATCTTTGGCTCTCAAGCGGATGTTGTCGTGTTGTAGTCGAACTGGAAGGAAAAGTCGACGCCTATGGAGTATCGACAAGCAAACCACGTCAGCATTTCCCAACGAGCTCGCCTACCAGAGTACTACTCACCGTACTGGACGACCGGAAAGTGCAAGATGAAGGGCGGCCACACGATCAAGATACCCACAATCACAACGCGATGACGCTCCAGCACGAACGCGAGCTGCTTGATCCCCGAGAGACCGTAGCGTCGCTTCATGAGTACGTGCATGGCCACGAGCGACGCGGCCTGCAGGAGCGAGTAGAGCCAGATCGTGCCGACCGAGTTCCACAAGAAAGTGCCGTCGTTCGTGTAGTAGGCCAGAAGTCTCGGGTTGAATCGCGCCGACGGAAGCCGCGCAGTGAGCAGCAGGAAGAGCGAGTTGAGCAGCGGCACGAAGACCTCGATGTACTCGATGAGCACGACCTGCTCGGCGACGAAGGCCATCTCAAGCGCGTTCTGGACGAGCAAGTTCTGGCTGTGTTGGCGGGGCGAGCGAGCGTCACGCAATACGAAGGTGTTCTTCGATCCTGAATTCGTACTCACGACGACAGGCGCCGAAGCCCCCGACGCTGGTGTTGTTTGAGCTGAAGGGTACCGAGTGAGCCGATTTAACGAGTGAGCGGATATAATATCACTCTCGGATTTGACGTGGAAGCGGTGGATCAGGACGGACGCCGTGTCCATGAGCAAGTCGTCAGGACGAGAAAACTCTGCGTGGCGGTCGAACAGAAGCTTGACCATGATCACAGCCTGGAGCACGTCGAGACCGATGATGAAGGGGATGCCAATGGAGGCTGGAGACGACTGAAGAATCATCGACTGGTACAAGGCCGCGCAGATCTCGACGCCGCACACTGCGATCTCCGCGTTGTGGTCTCTCAAGTGACGTGAGAGTCGCTGCACTGTGTGCTTTATGGCGTGTTTCATCAGCGGGAAGACAAGTGTGAGCACGACTCGCCACGAGTTGGAGACATTATCAAACAGCACGGAGAAGGCCGGGTAGAAGAGTATCTGGCAGCTTTGGAAGAGCATCGAGGCGCTGTACGTACGCAGAGCGCGATGCAGCACCACACTGTGCCAGAGTTTGCGGCGTAGCACGATCACATGGGCGACGATGAGCGTGTCGAGGAAGATCCCCGCGAAGAGGATCCAGGCAAACGGCACGGGGAACCGCCAGAAGCGAGCCGTCAAATAGAGCAGCAGCACATGAAGAGCAGTGTTGACCACGCAGACGGCGACGGCCTCATTGCGCGAGTAGACGGATTGCGGGACTTCCCCGACGCTGCACCAAATGCCGATGATACCCAAGCCGCAGGAGAAGTCGACGATGGCGGCATGAAAGAAGAACGCCACGTTGTGACCAAGTTGAGGAGCCTGTAGAGGCAGCAGCGCCGGCAACACGGACACAACCAATCCAGGAAGCGGCGTGAGAAGCAGCACGAGCGCCACACGAAGCGACGAGACGTTGTCGCTGTACACGAACAGTTCTTTGAACTTGGCGACCGAGTAGCGAGAGATGCTGGCGTTGGCGTACTTGTCCACAAGCAGAACGGGCCGCTGAATGGTGTGGGGTGGCTGTGGTGGCGGGGGTGGCGTGGGATGCACTGCCGAAACGTTGACGGCACTTGCTAGAGGCATTTTGAACGGCCAGCTTGTCAAGTGCTGAAGGTAAAGTCGCCTTCGTTCGCCGCTGAGCGAAGTCGTGAGGAGCTTCTCCACGAGCAGATTAGATTGCTGTACCCAAAGTTAGCGGGGCAGGTTGATAGACACGACTTCGCCAAACTTCTCCAATCGCCGGTCGAAGTATCTCTGGCAGGCAGGCGGCCCATGTCCCCCGAGCACGCTATCAATAGAGTCAAAACGAGCCGGAATAGAGACGTCACGCCAGGTTTGTGTCGACAAAAGCGCCGTCTCACACCCAGACAACTTCGATGCTCATCCACGAAAAGTGCGCTCGTTTGATGTGCATTGACAGTGTGAAGTTCGATTAGACCAAGGCCAAGCAGTGAGAAGAGATCAAGCCTCCGAGCCTTAGCCTAAAATCAGTAGGGATACCAAACACTAAGGACTGGTTTTGGAGAGTCTAGAAAGCGTCTGCGTCGCTGGCGAAGTCAGGTGATGTCACCTGTGTCTCGTGTCAACTTCCATAGTCATAGCGTCGCGTCAGCACTGTATTTTTACGTATTCGACTGACACACAACGTCACCCACAGCGTCTTTCTTCTACTTCTACTGCTCAAGCACTGCGTTCTTGCGGATGATCTCGCTGTAGGCGAGCGCCGACTGCTTGGGCGTGCGCTCCTGGGTCTCGTAATCCACGTACACGAGACCGAAGCGCTTGTCGTAGCCAGCCGACCACTCGTAGTTGTCCATGAACGACCACGCGTAGTAACCACGGACGTCCGCGCCAGCCTCAATGGCCTTGTGCAGAGCCACGATGTACTTGCGGTAGAACTCAGTGCGGAAGGAGTCGTTCACTGACTCTTCCTTGTCCTTGCCAGCCCACGCGCAGCCATTTTCGGTCACGTAGATGCCGCCCTCTGGGTTGTAGCGCTTCTGAAGCCACAACATCAGCTTGCCAAACCCCTCTGGCACGACCGACCATCCCACATCCGTGCGTTCCCACTTGTCATCCAACGAGTTGTCGGTTCCGCAGTCGAAGTCAAAGCTGCCCTTGCCCTCAGGCGCCGCGCCGCTCAAGAACGCCGCCGTCGGCTTCTGGTAGCGCGTGCTGTACGAGTTGATGCCCAGGAAGTCGCTGCTGTTGAGCAGCAACTTCTTCTCGTCGTCAGTAAACTTTGGCAGGCGGTCACCGGCGCGTTGCTTCATAATCTCCGGGTAATCGCCCTTGTAAATCGGGTCAGCGAACCAACCGGCGCAGAAGAGGAGCGATCGTTCGGCAGCGTCCTCGTTGAGCTTCTGCTGCTGCGGGTCCTCGGCTGGCGCTGGCTCACTCCAGTCCACACTCAGGGTGATACCGATCTTGCCCTTCTGCGTTGGCTTGAACTCGCGGCGGTAGAGGTCCACGGCCTTGGCGTGTCCGATGAGAAGGTTGTGGCCGCAGAGGTACGGCTCCGTGTGCGGGTTGTGGCGGCGACCAGGCGCCAAGAAGCCCCAGCCGTAGCCCAGCAGCGAGATGATCCACGGCTCGTTGATGGTCAGCCACGTCTTCACGCGGTCGCCAAAACGCTCGAAGCACACGCGCGCGTACTTGACGAACGCGTCCTGGATGTGCGCGCCGCCGAGCCAACCGTCGAACTCCGTCTGCAGACCCAGCGGCAAGTCCCAGTGGAACAGCGTCGCCATGGGCTCAATGCCGTTGTCCAGCAGCTCGTTGATCAAGTTGTTGTAGAACTGCACGCCTTCCTCATTGACCTCGCCGACGCCAGCAGGGATGATACGTGGCCACGCGATCGAGAAGCGGTAGTGCTTGAGCCCGAGGCTCTTCATGAGCTGGACGTCCTCCTTGTAGCGGTGGTAGTGGTCGCAGGCCACGGCGCCAGTGTCGCCGTTCGCGGTCTTGCCAGGCGTCCGCGAGAACGCGTCCCACACGCAGTCGCCGCGGCCGCCTTCATTGGTGGCGCCTTCGATCTGGTAGGCGGCCGTGGAGGCGCCCCACACGAAGCCGTCGGGGAAGCGCAGTTCTTGAGCCATTGGAGTTCGCTAGAGAGGTGGAAGCTTCGAGTAGTTGGAAGCAAATGCCGGAATGACTCATGGAGTGCAATGACCGCTTGGGCAACGCCATGGCTTCAGCGCTGGAGCGCGCGTCCGTCTTGTCGAGGCAACATCATCCACCTCGAGAAGGACTGACCAAGAGCCAACCCACGCAGAGTGATAGTCGTCTCAGCTGTCTAGCGTCACCATCTCGACAGGATACGACCATGTGATTGGCTGAAAAGCGAAGAGCTACAAATGATCCACTTGCAGTTGGGCGAAATCGTGAATGGAGATGAGCACTCGTTGATGCGCCAATGTAAACCTCACTTGACATCGGACCATCGTTGACGCCGACGGCTTCGAGCCTCTGACGTTGAAGGGGAACGTATGAATCGACACGTCAGGGTTACACTGTGGCCTTAAAGTGCCGGCTACGACTTCATCAGCACCACTGTAACGTACGGTGATGGTGTGTGGTTCTGGAAGCCATGCGATTCCCTCCAGCACGGCGCTGGACTCGACACCCTCCGCTCGAGGAGGGGAGTGATCTACAGCTACGGTATCGTAGGCGGTGTTGTGCTCTCACTCCAAGACAATGAACTGGATTGCTAGTTGGAAACCATGAACATGAGCTGGAGTTTTTTATGTTTTTGTTATGAATTGTGAACACTACGCTAGGAATGGAGCTCGCGTTTACACAGGCACGGCGTTCTTGCGGAAGACGTCGCTCATGAACTTGGCCGACTTCTTGGGCGTGCGCTCGAGCGTGTCGTAGTCCATCCAGATCAGACCGAAGCGCTTGGAGTAGCCCTCGCCCCACTCAAAGTTGTCCATCGTGGACCAGCAGAAGTACCCGCGCACGTCCGCACCCTTCTGGATGGCTCCGTGCATGGCCGTGATGTAGCCCTTGTAGAAATCCACGCGGAAGTCGTCGTTGATCCCAGCTTCTCGGTTCTCCCCGGCCCATGCGCAGCCGTTCTCGGTCACGTAGATGCCTCCCTGTGGGTTGTACCGCTGCTGTACCCACTGGAGCATCTCGCCGAAGCCGTCCGGCACGACAGCCCAGCCAATATCCGTCCGTGGCCGGTTCTCCAGAAGCGACAGCTCCGTGCCTTCGTCGAACGAGACCGACGTCTTTCCGTCAGGAGGCGCCGAACCGTTGAGGAACGCCTGCGACGGCGCCGCGTACATCGTGGAGTAGTGGTTGAGCGACATGAAGTCGTTGCTGCCCTTCAGGATCTTCTTCTCGTCGTCCGTGAACTGTGGCAGGCGGTCGCCCGCACGCTGCTTCATGATTTCAGGGTAGTCGCCGAAGTACAACGGGTCAGCAAACCACGAGATCACGTACTGACGCGCACGCTCGGCTGCCTCTCCGTTGCGCTTGAACTCTTGCGCGTCCTCCGTTGGCTTGGGCTTACGCCAGTCGCTGACCAGAGGGAAACCCACACGGCCTTGCTGAAGCTCCTTGAACTCCTTGCGGTACATGTCTACAGCCTTGGCGTGAGCCAGCAGCAGGTTGTGCGTGACGATGTACGGCTCTGTGCCGGCGTTGTGGCGGCGTCCTGGCGGAGCGACGCCCCAGCCGTGGCCCAGAAGCGCCACAATCCACGGCTCGTTGATAGTGAGCCACTGCTTGACGCGGTCGCCGAAGCGATCGAAGCACACACGCGCGTACTTGACAAATGCGTCCTGGATGTACTCGCCACCGAGCCAGCCGTCGTACTGGAGCTGCAGCGCCATCGGCAGATCAAAGTGCAGCAGCGTGACCATAGGCTCGATGCCATTAGCTAGTAGCTCGTTGATCAGGTCGTTGTAGAACTTGACGCCTTCTTCATTGACCTCGCCGACACCAGCTGGGATGATACGGGTCCAGGAGATCGAGAGGCGGTAGTTCTTCACGCCGAGGCTCTTCATGAGCTGCACGTCCTCTTTGTAGCGATGGTAGTGATCACAGGCGATCTCACCAGTGTCGCCGTTCTTGACCTTGCCCGGGATACGCGCGTACACATCCCAGATCGAGTCGCCACGGCCACCTTCGTTGATGGCGCCTTCGATCTGGTACGCGGCCGTGGACGTGCCCCACATGAAGCCCTCGGGGAACTGGAGGAAACCTTCGG
>JAADXB010000456.1:0-13450 GCA_023337495.1 Pythium diclinum | reverse complement strand
TTCAGTTGGTGCTTCCGTCGGAGCATCGGTAGGCGCATCAATTGGAGCATCAGTTGGAGCATCAGTTGGAGCATCAGTTGGAGCATCAGTTGGCGCTTCAGTTGGGACCTCGGTCGGCACGTCTGGTGGCTCCGTCGTTGGGTCTGATGGCGCGTATGGCGCCTCCGTTGGTGGGCTCTCGGTACTTGGAGCCTCCGTCGGGGCAGCCGTGCTCTCGTACGTCAACTCGAAGGCTTCAGCGTAACCGACGACGGACTCCTCCACCTTGTCTTCGCCTTCACCGTCGTCATCATCGTTATCGTCCTCGTCGTCGTACTCATCATCCCATGACGAGCCCGATTCCGCAAACTGCTGGCGCCAGCCACCGCCGACCACACCACGAATGACAAGCGAGTTGTTCGCAGCACAAGCACGAGCAGTCTCCGTGAGCGCGCTGAGGATCTCGGTCGCATTCTCAGGAACGTCACGGAACTTGATGAGCTCACTCGAGCGGCCAGAGGCACCGACGGCC
The DNA here is from genome assembly GCA_023337495.1 of Pythium diclinum. NCBI lineage: Eukaryota > Oomycota > Peronosporomycetes > Pythiales > Pythiaceae > Pythium > Pythium diclinum. The sequence goes on along the minus strand of JAADXB010000456.1, from coordinate 12,939 downwards.
TTGATCTCACCGTTGAGGATGTCCACCGACACGAGCGCACCGCTGAACTGGACGTTCTGCCAGAAGATTTGGCGCGAGATACCACCCGAGGCCACCGTCGCATTGACCAGCGGCGTCGAGCCACACAGCACAGCGAACTCGGCGTGAGCACCACCGTCGACTTCGACGGCATTGCGCTGGTTCAGACACGCACGCGATGGACGCCACAGGATCTTACGGGCTTCAGCCGGCGTGAGCTCGGCGTTCTTCGGGTCGACGATGAAGTTCTCCAACACTGGGAACGTGCGGTGGGCGACCAACGGACCACACGGAATGCGAGCATCGACGCTGCCACTGGTAGTGAGCGTGAAGGTCGTGTCAACGACGAGCTTCGAGTCGGTGACCTCACCAACGAAACCAGAGACCCAGTCACGAAGATCGGCGATGAACGACTCGGTGTCTTGCTGCAGAGTGTTGGCAAACGCGGCCTTGTTGTCGTCGCCACCGTGTCCTTCCTTTTTGTCCTTGCCATCGTCACCGTCGGACTCTGGGTGCACTCGCACGTGAGGCTTCTTCTCCGTCGCCTTCTCTTCCTTGTCAGAGCCCTTGTTCTTCTTCTTGGTCTCCTTCTGCTCTTCCTTTCCGCCCTTCTTCTCTTCCTTCTCATCTTCCTTGCCACGCTTGGATTTCTTGTCCTCCTTCTCTTCCTTCTCGTCATCCTTGACGTGCTTGGAGCTCTCCTTCTCTTCCTTCTCTTCCTCCTTGCCGTGCTTCGACTTCTTGTCTTCCTTCTCGGTCTCCTTCTCCTCCTTCTTGCCGTGCTTGGAACTCTCCTTGTCTTCCTCCTTGCCGTGCTTTGATTTCTTATCCTCCTTCTCCTCTTCCTTGCCATGCTTGGACTTCTTCTCCTCCTTGTCTTCTTTCTCCTTCTTGCTGTGCTTGGACGACTCGTCATCTTCCTCTTCGTGCTTGGAATTCTGGACGAAGAAAGCCTTCACGCCGTCAAGAGACTTCTCGTCCTTCTGCTCGACCTTGTCGCTCTTCTTCACGTGGGCAGACTTGTCCTCCGTCTTCGTCTCCGTACCACTGGTTGGTTTGTCCTCCTTCTTCACCTCCTTACCGCTGGCGGGCTTCTCCTCCTTCTTCGCTTCCGTACCACTCGAGGGCTTCTCCTCCTTCTTGACCTCCTTACCACTCGATGGTTTCTCTTCCTTCTTTGCTTCCTTACCGCTGGTGGGTTTCTCCTCCTTCTTGAACTCCTTACCACTCGTAGGTTTCTCCTCCTTCTCCTGCTTCTTGTCCTTCTTATCCTCCTTGGCTGGCTTGGATTCCTTGTCGCTCTTGCTTCCCTTCTCTTCCTTCTCCTTGCCAGACTTTGAGTCCTTGGCCTTCTTGTCTTCCTTCACCTCCTTGCCAGCCTTGGAATCCTTGGTCTTCTTGTCCTCCTTCTCTTCCTTTCCAGCCTTGGAGTCCTTGCCACCCTTGCTTTCCTTCTCATCCTTGGCCGACTTGGAGTCCTTCGCCTTCTTGTCTCCCTTATCCTCCTTCTCTTCCACTTTACCGTGCTTGGTCTTGTCTTCCTTGCCCTCCTTCTTGCCGTGCGTCGAGCTCTCTTCCTTCTTGGACACCTTCTTGCCTTCCTTGTCCTCCTTGTCCTCCTTGCCGTGCTTGGACTTGGCCTCCTTGCTCTCCTTCTCGTCCTTTCCCTTCTTACCCGACTTGCTCTCCTTCTCCTCCTTCTCCTTCTTGCCGTGCTTGGAGTCCTTCTCGTCCGTCTCCTTCTTCTCCTTCTTGCCGTGCTTGCTCTTCTCGTCCTTGTCCTTCTTCTCCTTCTTGTCCGTGTCCTCGTGGCTCAGACGCAGTGCCTCCATGGGTCCTCCCCACACAATTTCCTGCGGCAAGTGGTCGAAGCTCGCGAGCGTCTGCGTGCTCTGGAACACCGCGAGCGGCTTGGCGTCCGCGCGCTTGGCCTCTGCGTCGCCAGCGCAGGCCAGCGCCGCCGCCAGCAGCAGCGCCAGTGCGCGTGCAGGCACGATGAGCTTCATATTCGTCCGTCAATCGCGTCTCCTGGGTTACACGACTGGTCACGAAATGAGCTTTCGAGTGTACCCCTTCACAGTCCTTCGATGGATTTGCAGCCCCTAGTCAGTTCACAGGAGGGGCGACATTCCTCTCCGGATACCCAAAGCCGTCCTGTGAATGATACTACAGTAAGTCATCCCTCCCCGAGGGAGTTGCGGCACTTCAATCAATCACTGCGTAAAGATGAGTTCCATCGAAAAAACCTCATGTTCGTGCATGCTTTGTGCACAGAGCACATAAGGTTAAATAAGATTAGAAAAAGGTTGTAGGATAAAACCTCAAATCACAGAATGACGGTGGATTGAAGCTCGCAACAGTTCACGTCACGTGTACTTTCTGAACTGAAGAGCTACGCATTGGTCTGAAGGCCGTGGTAACCATTGCGGCGGCGCTGCGTGAGCATGGCCACAGCAGCGACAGCCAACACTACCGCACCTACAACAGCCACGTACACAGCGCCTCCTACTACCTCAGTCGGCGTCGCCTGGAGCTGCGTGGCGTGCTCCATCTTCGTGTTGGAGATCGTGGCGTAGTGGTGGAAGCTCTGCAGTTGCGACATCACTGCGAGTCCACCGCAGCTGAACTTGTGAGCTGTTGGGCTCTGACCACACGAGATACCAGACTGCACGTACGCAGCCGCAGTGAGGCCAGCCACGTCTGCCGGTAGCGTGATGGCTGGAAGGAAGGCATTGGTGCGGAGGGTTCCTGGCGGCGCTGCAGGATCCACCGGAGGAGGCGTGGGCTCTTCCGGGAAAGAGAACGTGAACGACTCGGAGAAGCCGGTCGCGAAGTCCTCATAAGTGTCAGCAGTCGCGTTGCCAGGCTTGTACTCGGTCCAACCGCCACCGACGGACCCGGTCACAACCAGAGTCTTCGCAGCAGCACAGCCTTGAACTGTCGTCGTCCAGGTCTTGAGCATTTCATCGGTATTCTCGGGGTAGTGACGGTGTTTGATCAAGCCGATGACGGATCCCTGGGCGTCAGTGGCTTGAATAGCGCCGTCGAGGATACTCACGTCGACGTACAGACCGCTGTTCTCCACAGGCTGGCCTTGAATTGTCGGTGTGGATCCGCTTGAGGAAATGGAGACGTTGAGGACCACGAGTTGGTCACATGTGATCTGGAACGCCGCGTATATTCCGCCTTCGAGTTCAACACCATGAGGTGATCCATTAGATCCGAGCAAATTCGCCCAGCCCAGCGCCTGAATGTCTTCTTCCACGAGATCCACGTCCTGTGGGCTGTTCACAAATCTGAGCACAACTGGGAAAAGCTGCCCCAATCCACTGCTGGCTCTCGAGCCTGTCTGGATGTTGGCGCCTTCCGACTTGGTCAGCGAGAACGTCGTATCCACCACCAAGGTGGACGCCATCTCTGGGGTTACGAGGTCGTTCACCCACGCAAGCACCGCAGAAGTAAAGCCCTCCGTGTCTTGGCGGATCTGTAATCCAGACCGCACCTGATTCATCGGATCCGCGCGACCGTCAGGATCGCGACTTGGATCCTTGCCGTCAATATGACCGTGGTGATCGTCTGGACGGTAACCATGGCCATCGTCGTCTCCTTTTCCTCCGTGAGGAGCGTCCTTTGACGGTTTGTCCCCGCCTGGGCCACGCCAACCACGTCCGTTGCCTTCGTCATCCCCGTCACCGTCGTAGCCATGGTCATCACCGTGCCCGTCGTCTCCATTGCCCTGGCCGTGGCGCTTGTCGTCTTCGTCTCCATGACGGCCGTGCTTGCTCTTCTTCTTCTTCTTCTTGTGGCTTTCACCCCAGCCTTCAAAATCCCCGTTGTCGTCACCATCGTCATCATCGTCAAAGGGAAACCCACGCCAGCCTTGCTCAGCTTGCTTCCCCTCGCGGTCTGAGTAACCAGCGTACGGGTCGGCATCGTCCCCATAGTCCGCCGATCTTGGCGTCATGTCGTAGCGTCCGTGGCCACCACGACCATCATGGTAGGACGCAATGGACGCCGTCGACACAGCTGTCGAGATCGCCGCCATCAAGACCATCAGTCGTAGCATCTTGGGTTCCTCGAAGCAAATCCGGGAGTGGAAGCGTGCATGGGAGACGCAGACTGCGACGAGTTCTCCGTGGGACGATTACACGTCCAACGCGTCCATCGTGGCGTGCGCAAGAGCTCCTCCGTCGCAAACACTCTGCCGAAATCTGAGAAGGAGCGATGATCGAGTCTCAGTTTTTCGAAGAGACTCAACTTCCATGTTCAACTGCACATTTACTGGCCAAAAATACGACTGCTTTCGACGTATGACTGGACAAAGGAAAACGAAGGTGCCATCTGAAGCCAATGAAGACGAGACCAAAGATGGCGTTTGGAGGGCTGGCATGACTCCCTGTATCGATATGGCGGTAGTAGCGCGACAAAGGAGTTATGTTTGAGCGTGATTCATGTTATCCACAGCAGGGCTCCGAGAAAATTATTCAATACCAATTATTCATCAATTTATTGTAGTGAACTATTGATTATTCGAGGAAGTCGCAGGAAATAAATATCTTATTTCGCCCATAATAGTGTATTTTCCTCGTCACCACCCGATTACAGCTTTCCCTAGTCATAGCGTCCCCAGTCTCTGCGTTTTTGGTCACTTGGCGGTGTTGCCATGGGATCTGGACTCATGTCTTCCTCATTTTTCACCCAGCTCTCTGCCACGAGTACCAGCAAGTCTGCTTGTTCTTCAACACTTTGCTAGACGGCCACAGCAACATGCATTACCATGCTGACTCTGAGGATCTGATTTCTCAGATATGGAGGCTGACGACCATGCTTCGCAGTCTTTAGAATGCGACCACTCCTCACCGCAGCTCACTTTTCCTGAGAGAACTTCGGAACCCTCATTCCCTGCGCAAATCCAGTGCCCAGGAAGGCAGCGAGTCTCGTTCCTTAGGCCTTTACAGTTGGCAGAATATAATGGAATTATTGGAGTAGCTATTATTGGAGCCGGGCGTATTTCCCTATTTATTATTCGAGCTCATGCGACCGCAGTAAATTTTATATTCATTTCTCGGAGCCCTGATCCACAGTAGGCATAAAGTATGTGCAAGACGTCCTTGACGTTTTGGCGTGTATCCATTGCGTGGACGCAACAACCGCAGTTGAGACTCGAATGGACACGTGCACGCTAACCCTACACAACGGCCAGGTTCAGTAAACTCCACCTTGGTCTTCGTCGTCGGCGTCCTTGGCAACGCCATCGTCATCCACTTCCTTGTCGCCGTCTTCATTCCCCTGTTGGTCTTCCCCTCCCTCTCCTTGTTGGTCATCTCCTTCTTGTCCTTGTTGGTCATCTCCTCCCTGGCCCACACCGTCTTGCCCTGGCTGACCATCTTCAGTCTGCTCTCCTTCATCCGCATCTGGGAGTGTGTCACCTTCGTTTCCCTCGCCGTCGTCCTGCTGATCGTCCTCGACCGCGTCTTTCTCTGCTTGTTGGCCATCATCGACATCGACATCGTCTGCATCTTCTTGTGGTTGGCTAGGCGCAGGCTTTGCTACCGAGGAACGAGTCCCAGTGTACGTGTAGGTCTGTCCACCACCTCCACCACTGTACTGGGGCTGTGCATTTGGTTGTTGCTGCACGTTGTTGCTTGGGGCGTCTTGATTCTCGTTTGGGCCTTCATCCGGTGAATCTTGACCTTCGGGAGCCCCACCTTGCTGTGGGTTTCCGCTCGTGGACGGGTTTTCCGCAGCGTCTGCCTCGTTCCCTTGAGCTGCTCCCTTGCCAAAGTTGAGGCCAACGTTCAAGCCGAAGCTGTACGAGTTTCCTGCTTTCTTTTCGACTTGGTCCTGCTTCGCAGGCTTGTCTTGCTCGTTCGGGTCCGGCTTGGGCTCATTCTCCTCGGCCGCCTTTGCCTTGTCGCCAGGCTTGGACTTGGCTTGCTCTTCTTCCTTCTGACCGGGTTTCGGCTTGTTCTCAGCCTTGTTTGCTCCGGCGCTCTCATCCTTCTTCGTTGGCTTGGCACCTGCCTTCGCATCGTTCACCTCTTGCTTTGCCTTAGTCTTGCCAGCACCCTCGCCCTGACCCTTGGCCTGGCTCGTGTCCTTGCCTTCGCGCAGGTTCTTGCCCTTCGTCCTCGTGTTGTCGTTCGGGTTCGGGTTCGATCCGCTTTTCTTGCTGTCGTTCGACTGCGTCTCCTTGCTCGTGCTCTTCTTCTGGCCCGCACGCTGGCTCGTCTTCTTGCTGCCGCTCGTGCTCGTCGTTGTCTCGGATGTCTTGCTTGTGCCCTTGCCCGTGCTCTTCTTCGTGCTGGTGCTCTTGCTCGCGCCCGTGCCCGTGCCCTTGCTCACACTGGTGTTCTTGGTTGAACCCTTGGCTGGGCTTCTGGGTGAGCTCTTGGTGGAGCTCTTGCTTGAGCTCCTGGCTGAGCTCCTGGCTGGGCTCCTAGGTGAGCTCCTGGCAGAGCTCTGAGTTGCACTTCTCGATGAGCTCTTGGCTGAGCTCCTGGTTGAGCTCTTGGTTGCAGTCCTTGATGAGCTCCGAGCTGAGCTCTGGCTTTTGGACTTGCCTCGCGAGCGAACAACCATCGCCTCCATGAGCCCACCACGAATGAACGTCGCTGGCGGCGAGTCTTCAAAGGTCGACAGAGTATGCGTGCTTTTGGCCGCCGCGTTCTCTTGCTTGGCGTCCACATCACTGGTGAGGGCCAGTGCGGCCGCCAGTAGCAGCGCTAGAACACGACCTGGTACGCTGAGCTTCATGTGTGTCTTCTCTTTGGTGACTTGGGACTTCAGTCTTCGTGCCGTGGGGCTGATTTCGAAATGAGCCTACGGATGCAGGACGTGAGGATCCTCGCTCTCAGTCGAAGCTTCATGGGCTACGGTGCACTTGCCAGTAGGAGGACAGGCGACAGCTACGTTCTCTCTCACGTTAAAATCCATTCCCAATGGATCATCCCTCCTGAAGCAGACAATGGCTCTTCACATACAAGAGGGAAGAACTGTTTCTAATCGCCGTAAAGATCGCGTGTCCCTCCAGCGAAAAGGAGAGCAATGAACGGCTACCATGACTCACAGAACGTCTCGACGGTATACATGAACACAGAAAAGAAAAACGATCGTTCGTCCTTTTGGCGTCTCGCTGCGATTCATGGTAGCCGTCCATCCTGCGGGTGTGTGGCGACCGTCGAGTGCTTCAAGTTGAAGTGATCTTCCACTGTGACATGTCACTCTGTCGAGTGAATTTGGTTTCCTTGTTCTGTCTGATGCAGTACATCTCGCAAATGAGCGCCAAACATCGTCCAGATTGAATCATCATGGCGGTGCCGGCGTGGACGGCGCGTGAATGGCGGCCTCTAGCGCGTGATCTGTACGCGCAGGTCGTCGACAAGCAACGCGATACATCTACCAGGCCCTCCGCGCAGGAATCGCACGAAAGAAATGACCAGGAAAGCAGCAAGCGGCTTCTGTTGCGCGCCGACAAACTCGTCGCCAAACTGTATTCGCATCGTTACATGGACATCACGCCGCAGCAGATCAGCAACGAAGTGCAACAGCTCTCTGACAAGATGGAGATCCACTTCCTACCGCAGCGCGCGCAAAAGTTGCGTGAGCTCGCGGCTGGATGCGACTACAGGGTCGTGAAAATGCTGATGGAACTGGCGGAGGCGCCGACGCAGGCGAGTGACGAGCGTGTTGCCGTGGACCACGCGGTTCCACTGGAGGCTCTGCGGGCGTGGAATCGACTGCTCACGCCAAACAAACAGGCGCAAAAGGTGGCGCAGAAGGCGCGTGATGACGCGGCGCTGGCAGCGAAGATGGAGGCCGAGTTGCTTCAAGTCGCGTGGGAAGACGACTGGTGGAAAGACCGCGGCGACGACGACGCGTTGGGCTCGGACAGTGACGTGCTGGATGACGAAGACTGGCTGGACGAGCAGTCCGTGCCTGGCATCGCGTCTCGTTTGCTTGAAGATGAAGCGAGCAATCAGCATCGAGACGGGAAGGAGGACGTGGAGATGGACGAGTCCAACGAGGAAGGCGGTGGTCTGACGGACGACGTTGATGAAGACGACGAAGGAGATGAGGATGACGCGTTACTACTGGCGTATTACCCTCGAGTGGACGACGCGGTGGAAGAAATGGAGACGGACGCGGACGTCTTTCTCGAGCGTGATGGCCAAAGGGTTGGCGACGACGAGTCGTATTTCAGTATGGAGACGCCCGCGATGCTGCTGAAGTTTGTGGAATCGGACCACGAGTCCAAGCGAAAGCGTGACCGCAGTTCCCAGGCCATTCCAGTCGAGCCAAGACGCGTGCTGCCAGAGCGAGTGTTCGTGGACGCGGTGTTCTACGCGTTGCACGGCGTCGCGTCGCCACTGTTTCAGTTTCGACAATCCCCATGTGCTTCACTGTTCAAGGGCGATGTGCTAGTGGCCGATGTGTTGCCGACATCACTGGTGCTGCGAGGCCTCGCAGTCTCCCACTTGTCGCCGCTGACGTTGCGAAGCATCACCCAGAAAGTGGCCAGCGCAGCGTCGGATCTTCAGTTTCTGCGAGACATTGCGGCTTTTCTGAAGGCATCTCCCTCGGAAGATCTGCGATCGACGACTGCCGAAGGGCTCGCAAACGAAATCGCCAAGCAGATCCGCAAGTGCGAGGGTATCATCGATGCCACGTACCAAGATATGATCGAAACAGCGAAGGGATCCACGGCTGGCAGTGACTCACCAAGCCAAGGCTTCGATCCTACGACAACCGCTGACGCATTACCTGTACTACCAACGCTCTTGAGTGCCATCGGGTCGTTCAAGAAGATGTTCGCGATGCTGTCGTGGCTTCGAGGAAGTCTTCTGGAGTGTTTCGCGAAGTTTGAGAATCAGTCGCGAATCGAGACGAGTGTCGCCCACGTGTCGAGCGAGATCCTCTCAAACCTGTATCGTCAACTGCAAGTGGCGTTTGTCGAGTGCGCCGATTTGCCTCATCATTCCACAGGAGAAGCGTGGGATTCGTACGAGATTTTGTCCAAGATATTCGCCGGTGCGTTGGCTCCATACCTCGACGCGATCGACCAGTTGGTCTTTCAACGAGGGTACGAAGAGCGGATCCCATTGCACCGCGAGTTGTTCTTCGTCGGTCTCGACATCGACAGGTCGATGCTGTTATCTCCACGATCAACAGCCCAGCGGTTGCTGGAGGAGACGTTCGAAGGCGCGATGAAGACGTTGATGCCGTTCCGGATTGACGCAAATGCAGTTCCAGTCTTCTTGGCCGCATCTGTCAAGCAAATGAGCGCTGCACTGGAGAGCCGACAGATCATGAACCAGTACCAGAGCCAGCACTCTGTCCTGCAGCACCCAGAAGCATCCAAGGCATCACTGTCCGAGCTGTTTCTTGCCGATTTCGCGCTGTTGTTGGACGCTCGATCAACAGGCAAGCTCTCATCATCACGAAAGACCACGCCGTTTGATGAAGTCATTCGGTCTGCAGTCATCAACCACGTTGACAACAAGGTACGTACCACTTGAACTGGAGGGTTTCGCGCTGTGGTCTGACCAGAATTCAAATTGTATCACTAGTGCGCATCCATCAACGGCGCGATTTCCGATCTCTTCCGTGACAAGCTATACTTTCGCGAGCACATTGAAGTCGTGCGCCTCTTCTTACTCATGCATCAGGTACGATCACATGGACGAATTTTCAGTGGGATAACGCTGATTGTGGATGTTGACTATGCCACAGCAAGACGTCTTTACGAGCATGGGCCAGTTTCTCATCGAGCAAATGCAGATCGATCCTGTGGGTTGGGCCAGAACCGAACTGCTCAACTCGGCTTTCCAAGATGCGATCCAGCGACTGCACACGGAGGGCTTACTTACGAGTGAGCAGCGTGAGATTGCTGCTCGACTGAGCATTCGGGTCGACACAAAAGAGCTCGAGAAGCTCCGAGTCACGCGTCATATCGACGTCATGGCACTTCGCCACCTCCAATTCAAGTTCGTGACGCCACAGCCACTACGCGTTCTCTTCAGCGGCTCGATCATCCACAAATATTCGACGTTGGCGATTTTGCTGCTGCAAGTCAAGCTCGCGGAGCTCATGCTGACGAACGTACGTATCTTTGCTTGCTGGTCTGGTGGTCATTTACGAGAAACTCACTTGTTGCGTGATCAAATTGCAGTTCAAACAGGGCTTTCGTCACCGGATGTGTTTCGCTCAGTGAGTGATTGACAGTTGAGACCCAACGTGAATATTCACTGACCTTTCGGTTCCTATCCACGCAGGACCCAAGCACCGCTACGCAGCCAACTTGTGCGACTCGCTGACATGCTTCACTACACTCGAGCTGTGCTCAACTACCTCGCCAACCAGGTACGGTGTCAGAAGGGAAACCCAGTTCATGATGATGATTACTGACAGTCAATCGTACATGTGTAGATGACTGGCGATGCGTGGAACAAAGTGGAACGAGTATTCGCGAAGTCGCAAAGTATTCGGGAGATCAACGACGCCCACGACGAGTATCTAGACAAGATGATGAACTCGTTCTTCGCTCTGAAAAAGGTGAGGCCGTGTGCTTTGATTTATGGTGCTCGTTGAGGAGAACCGCTGACTCAAGTTCAATGTGCGCAATCGTAGCATGAAGGCTTTACGCGGCAGTTCTTGCAGAACTTTAACGACATCATTGCTTTCGTGAGCCGCGTGGACGAGTTCGTCCGCACTATCGAGCGCAATATGGGCCACTATTTCGACAAAGTCGAGAAGGAAGATGCCGCCACGAAAGAGAAATCGAAAGCTCGAACCAACCGCCGCCAAGGACTCGATGGCAGTCGACGCAGTCTCGTCGCCAATGACGAGTTTGCTGCTCTGCACACGAAGCTGACGCGCCAGCTACGGAACCCGGAGGCGAATTACGAGAACCAGCTCCACGTGATCACGATCGTCTTGGACGCCATGGTCAAGAACGGCGCCTCGCCTCACGTGAACGAGTTGCTGCTTCTGCTGACATTCAACGCGTATCGATCGCCGTCTCGCCCTCGTCCAGTACCCAGCACACCTCGGTAAGCTAAGCGTTCTATTTTATTCACGACTCGTCGTTATCTGGAGCTCGCTTGCGCTTCGAGTCCAAGCGGCTTTCGGTTCGCTTTGTCCGTGTTTGTTTTGCCTTTTCAAGCGTCGTGATCGCCTGAGTGGCTACCTTGTCGAGTGATTCCGCAGTGTTTTCGTTGGGTCGGTGGATCACTGGCTTGGTCGCCATTCGGAAATCCGGCCCGTACTCTTCGTAATACTCGTGTTCCGGTACGTCAAGCGAGCTCAAGTCGAGTTCTGGCGCGACAACAGCAGACACAATGGCAGCCAACGCCCGACACGCGTCTGCACCACTGTAGCCTCCAGCTCCGAGTAGCAGCAGCGGCAGATTGAACCCTACAACCGTCTTCACGCAGTCCGAGATCCCCTTGCTCGTCAGGTTGAAGCCTCCGAGGCTGTCTCTCGACAGCGTATCCACCCCACAGATGAGCACGACGACTTCGGGATCCACACACTCGACAGCTCGACTGAGAATCCTCTCAAACAGTGCTGTGAACTGTGCGTCGGTGATGCCTCGCTTCAATGGCACGTTGATATTGTGGTGCTTGCCTCGCCCCACGCCGATCTCGTCGGCTGCGCCAGTGCCTGGGAAGAACGCGCGCTCCATCAAATGGAACGACATCGTCGTGGCGTTGGCGCTGAAGTAGAACGCTTCCTGGACGCCGTCGCCGTGGTGGACGTCGATGTCGATACACAGCACGCGCTCCAGCTTCTTCGCCGTTGGCTGTGGACTGAGAAGCCGCTGGATCGCGAGCACGACGTCGTTCACGTAGCAGAAGCCGCTGGCTTGACTGCGCATCGCGTGGTGGCGTCCGCCTCCTAGATTGATCGCAATGGGTGGTTGTACTTTCTCATTGTTTTCATGAGCTTTTCGCCATTTCGGGATAAGATGCAGTAGCGCGTCGGCGGCAGTGATCGACGCGCCGGCCACGAAGCGGCAGTACTCGTACAGTCCTGGGAACACGTACGCGTCGTCCACGAGCTCGTACTCTTCGCGTTCCTTGTCGCTGACCTTTGGCTTGAGCTTTGTTGTTGTTGTTGTATCAGTAGTCGGTTGGTCCTCGTGATCAGCTGACAGTGATGTGCGGCGAAGCGTGTCGACGTAGTCTTTGCTGTGAAAGCGAAGCAGCTGATCATCAGTCGCGAGCGACGGCGCGATGGTGTGCATGCCGAACGGTCCGCTTCCTGTGGCTTGTCTGCTTGCTGTCGTTTCCACCGTTTCTGTCGACAGCGCGTGAAGTAGCGAGAAGGTCATTTGCTCGCGCTTTGGATGGACGGGAAGCCGCGAAAGCACGCGGAAGTACTCGTCCGAGTACAGGAACAATACATCGCGAGTATAAGGCAACGATGCAGGAGATGCAGGCGCTTCAGGAGCCGATGGTGGCTCGCGAGATGCGTCCGGCGACGACGCCATCTTGACGATTGTCCGCTGTGATCGTTTGCCTTTGTCCGGACATGTCACTAAAATACGACAGCAATTCTCAAATTTTGTGAATAAAACCGCGCTTTAGTGACAACAAACCTGTGATTGCTCCAAACGTTTATGGCGAAGATTGCGCCGCAATGATCACTCCATTGGCTGCTGTTCCGGTGCGGGAAACATTGAAGGGGTCCTCCCTCCAACTTGAAGCGCGACCGTCTGTCTCCCTTCACGAGAGACCTGAGCCAGGACTTGGTACTCGCCTTTGCTCACTCGCCAATTCTCCGCGTCCCAAGTCAGTCTCCATCATGGTACTCCAGTCTCTCTTCACCCAACGGCTCCTCCAGGAGCTCTCCATCCCAGTCGCCCTTGGGGTGCTCGTGGTCGTGCCTCTTGCCGCCTGGCTGATCACTCGCTCGCTG
>JAADXB010000455.1:0-13457 GCA_023337495.1 Pythium diclinum | reverse complement strand
TATGAATAGGATTCCCCGTGCTCATTGACAAGGGCAACTAGCTGATCGGTGTGATAAGCGAAAGACGCGAGTCCAAAGTTTGGAATGAAAGACGACAGCGTGTGTCGACTGGTACTCTTTTCTAATAAATCATGACGTAGTATACGTGTGTTCGACTGGTCTGGCGATTGCTGGCTTGAACGCTAATGATGAGGGTTGCGTAGTTGAAGATGGCGACGGAGAGGATACGGGTGGAACGTGGAACGTGGAGAGCTCATGGCGAGCATGAATGGAAGTGTGGCGGCGCGTTGACCAACTTGGGTACTCGGTGCGTGAAGAGAGCGACGAAGAAGCCTGCAAACAACAGACAGAGGATTATTAAGCGGCCGGATTAAAGCAACAGATTATCAACACTTACGCTGCGGTTCGATGCAGCAGAACAATTCTCTCCAACCAGGCCATGCTCGCTGCTGCCGCTTCACGCACACGCATACGCTGGACTTGCTTGTTCCATCACGTACGGCTTTCTACGCGGAACTGTCGTTGGTCCAACGCAGGGCACGAAGATGTTGCCTTTGCCTTCTCTTGGACGCGAGCCGATGGTGCGTTCCGCTGGACCGCACACCCGCCCTCTAGATCTGCATCCGTTGCAACGGAGTTGTCCTTCGCACGTCCTGCTGTGCGCTGATGCTCGGACAAACGCTCTTGAAGCGCTTGTATCTCAAGGTGAAGAGCGCTCAACGTGTTCGTGGCGTCGTCGAGCTCTTTCTTGTTTTCCTTGCTCCACTCCAGCAACTTAGCAATGTTCCGGTGTCCCATCGTCTCGGGAAACGAGTAGCATGGTGGAGTCCGCTGCGGGGTTCTCTCCTGGCGCGGGCGTATGCGGCGCATCTTGCGGAGTTTGTTGCCGTACATGTTGCCAAGTTGCCGTTGTTTCCTCCGATGTTTCCTCTCCAAAATGGAGCAACAACTCCAGAAAATCCAGAATCCAGTTCGAGGATTCCAGGATCGCCACGTCACTGGAAGATGACACTGGGATAATTTGGGCATATTTTGAACGTAATCAACCAATCAAACACCTTCATCCGCGTAAACAACTGAATCCGAGATCTCCAAAAATGGTTTTGGGTGTTGAAGTAGGTTTGGAGAGTTGAAGAGCAGAAAAATCGTACTTTGCCGAGCACTCGGGTCCCTCGGGTCGGGCTTTCGTTTTCGCTGACCCGAACCCATGGAGAGATGTGCTGCATCGCGAGCTTCCGCTGCTTATTTGAAGTGAGGGCGTTCAACGAGCATTCACCGCGAAGACATGGCCGCTGGCGAGCGGATCTGCATGACCAACAGAGTCTATGCGGCGGGCGCGGTCTAAACATGTCGACCCGCATGCCTTTTAGTCCCTGCGTCTAAACTCTTTAGTCCCAAGACCCGTTTCTGATTGCTGTTCAGGTGAGTGCGGTCTAAACCCAGTCGACCCACCTCCAGTTCAAGAAAGTACGCTTGTGAAATCCGGAATTGTTGGGATTTGGTGAAAATTCGAGTAGAACGCACACTACAACACATCCAATAGCCAGCAGAACCAAGAAGGAAGGACACGATTCTGAGCAGCATGCAGCACGACGCGCCGGCTTCCTCTCGCAACAAACGCAAGCGCGGCTCACGTAAGCGCAAGCGTCCCAGCGGCCACAACGACGCCGACACGGCAGCCACGAAGCACCAGCGCGATGTGCTGCAAGGGCCACAGGAAGAACAGTCGCCAGATGCGGAAAGTGCGGATGATGACCACGAAAACGACGACGATGAGATGGCCGCGCCGCTGCCAGTGGACGAGCGCGCCTTCCAGGAGATGGTCTACATGGGCTCCACGCGTGTGGTCGTCGGGCCTGGCTTCCAGGTTGCGGAAATGCTCTTCGACGACGAGTTCGTGACTGTGCGTCTCACGAAGCCGCTGGTGCCTGGCCAGCTCCATTTCCTCCAAGATGAAGCGACGTTCGACCGATTGGCTGTTGCACTCCACAGTGCGGAAGCGCTTGTGCTGGACGCCTTTCTTGACGATATCAGAGCGGCAAGCGCACGGCCTGGTCCAACGCCGGACCTCGGCATCACGGTCCATCTCCGTGCCAAGCGCATGGCGGCGCCATTCTTCGAGCATGCGCCGATATTCCAGGCCATTGTTCCAGGAATTCGAGTCTCCGCGTCGTATGTGAAGCCACCAGTCTTCAAGCGCGATCCTGTTCTGACGCGCACGACGCAGTCGTCAACGCTGACGCTCACATGGGCCGCTGGTGTCGCGACAGGCGGAGCGCGACTCGTGTTTGCGACTGCGGGGCAAGCCAACGCGTTCCTGCAGAGTTATCTCGCTGACCAGATCAATTTGCCGGAAGATTGTGCTGTTCGACTCGTCGGAACACTCGACTTCGAGTCAAAGAAGAAGAAGCTCCCACCGCTCGGGCGGATCCACGTGGACGGTGGATTGGA
Source organism: Pythium diclinum (assembly GCA_023337495.1). Lineage (NCBI taxonomy): Eukaryota > Oomycota > Peronosporomycetes > Pythiales > Pythiaceae > Pythium > Pythium diclinum. The sequence goes on along the minus strand of JAADXB010000455.1, from coordinate 11,006 downwards.
ACCCGTCGCCATTTATGACGAGGCGAAGATTGCGCGGATGAGTCCCTCCGTACGCCTGCAGCACGAGTACGTTGCGGTAATCCTCTAATCCTCTGGTCTGCCTGTCGAAGTCGATGAAGGCGCGTTGCTCGAGCTCATCCGCCCGCATGAGTGTGTAGCCGCCAGGATCCAGCGCAACCCCGAGCCGTCAGCACCACAAGCAATGCCTTCACGGCACCAGCACATCCGCAAGCATCCATGTGCTGAGCATTTGCGGGCCTGCTTGGCTGCAAATGAGAAGATCTTCGCGTGGCACGATCGTCTTGCCAGCCAGGACAGTGTGTGCGTCACGTTTCCATCCGTGGAGAGGGCGCAGCAAGTCTTTGAGGACGTCACTAAGTCGCCGCTATGGACAACGATGCAGTTCCCTCACGGGCAGCCGGTCGCCTTGGCGTACAAGCTCGTCGTGGTCACCTCAATGCACGAGGATTTTGTCAAGAGCTCGAGGGAGAAGCTTGCTGAAGTCGCCGTGCTAGCCCGGAACGTTGGCGTCGCGTTGACTGAAGAGCGTGATCCGTCACTGCGCGACTTTGTTCGGTCTATTTTGCGAAGCGTGTCGCTCGACGCGCTGCAGCGTATCGAACGAGAGCTGGAAGACGCCGTGCAGTGCGAGCCGTTGTCGAATCCCTTCGTTGCGCTGTCTTGCCGCTCGCAGACTCGGTGGAAGTGGCTTCAGCGACTCGAAGAAGTGCCTCAAAAATCGGGTGAAGGGCGGCTTCTACGTCTCGGCAGCAGACTTGACTGCTATCCATCTCCAGCACCGCGAAGATAAGTTGCGAGAGTACAGTGAGACGAAGATCCGATCCTTCGAGACGCGTCGTGTGGTGCTCGAGCGCGTCGCGAACGATCTACGAGACCTCGGACTGGATTTGATTCGTGTGAAGGAGGAAAAGATCTGACGCGACGTGATGGAGGTTGGTCATTCGTGGTGTGGTGGTGCGAAAGAACGATGATCAACCTAACTGCTGCTCGGTCATCACAGCCTCCACGAACAGAGAGACTCCAGCCTTCGTGCACCGTGCAGTCTACGTAACGCAACGAGGACGAATCCTGTGAGCTTCGGACGATGTCTGCGAGTACAAGTGAACTTTTGATTGCGATTCAACTCAATACATGTCTGCAGTTTAATTTTTATTTCTGTTGGCACAACACACGAGTCGACGTGATGGAGTCGCTGGTCGGTACGTCATTAGTCGGGAGGATCACAAACGACTTGAACGTCGTCGCCTCGGCCGACGGCACGGAGCCCGCTTCGTCGCCCTTCATCTGCATGCCCAACGTCGACTCCAGGCAATCGTATCCCGTGAACAAGTTGACCGTCGTGCCTGCAGATCCCAGGATCTCCCAGCGATAGCCGGCAACAGAGCGCCAGCACCCGATCGAGTAGCACTGGCCAAACGGGATGTCCGTGTACGTGTTCACGTCACCATTCGGCGAGTCGATGTAGAAGTTGGCTGCTGGCGTAGGCGTCGTCGGAGGAGCAGTAGTTGGCGGCGCTGTCGTCGTGGGCTCTGGTGCTGCGGAGGTCATGACTGGCGTTGAGGAGGACGTTGGAGCTGGCGTCTCCACGGGCGCATCACCACACAGCATGCGTGCGTCGCACACAGAGGAGGCGATCACAGCGAGAGCGATCGCACTGGTCACGCAGAACTTCATGGCTTGTGTGGGGTTGTCGTGGGGAATGGAGGAATGACTGGATGCTTTGGAAGGCGGTCTCCGTACAAGTCTACGATTGGCCGCAACGGCTGACTCAGCAACTCGTTTCGATGCTGTGTAGGCAACCGCCTTTGTCTGTCTCTCTGCCACGTGACTCACGTTGTGAGTTCAGAGCTGGGGATCAGCGAAAGTGAGTCAAGCACTGGCTATGCTCAATGAGCTGGACGTACAGCTCATCTGGACCGGCTATGTGCAATTGGACGGCAAAGAGAGATGACGCTGTATCAGTACATCCGTAAATGGATCGGAACACCCGTCCAAACGCTGTTTGACGTAAGCTTTTCCTATGACAGGACAAGCAAACTTTTAGACACACATCACTTGTGGTGCTTGCACTCTATCCCACAGTTGGTTGCTGTGATTGTAAGTGTGATGACGGGCAGTTTTGGCACCCGTTGGACTCTTACTCACCAACGGGCCGCTCGCTCCTTTCACTTTGCATCTTTCTCCCTCGTCACAAGACCGACCCACGAGTATCAGCACAATGAACATCTCCGGAACCCTCTTAACCGTGGCTCTACTACTTACCGGCATGGAAGTTGCTCAGGCCGATCCACGTGCGCTTTGCGCCGATGGCGCCTCTCCTTCTACACCCAATGTGACCACTGCAAGTCCCACAAGCACACCTGAGACGTCTACGGCCGCTCCATCGACTCCGCCAGCGACGACAGCAGCTCCTACCACTTCAGCTCCTACCGCCACGCCAACGCCAACGACGGTAGCCCCTACAACTGCGCCAGTGACGCCTGCGCCGACGACACCAGTGGACGACTACTGCACACCTGGAGACGCCTCGTACGCCACGTGTGTCGCCGCTCTCTCCAAGAGCTCAGCGCTCGAGCCCGGCACTGATTTCGCAGCACAAATCACGTGGGAGCCGGTGGGCTTGACGCTCTGGGAATGTATCGACAGTTGCGCAGCCCGGGCCGGTTGCGTGGGATACACGTACGCCACCAAGTTCTCTTGGTGCTACCAGTTTGCATACCTCGGTGATAAGTACGAGTGGACCTACGGGGTTACTGGTACGATTCTGTCGCCACAGTCATCCTGCTCACTGTCGCTGGACACGGAGTTTGTTGGCTTCGACCTCAGTGAAGCCGAGTCCCAGTCGTCGGAGGATTGCTGCCTTCGCTGCCAGCAGACGACTGGATGCAATGGCTTCACGTTCACGAACGACAGTTTGTGCCAGTTGAAGACCAGCGCCTCTGGGAAGCAGACGAAGCAGTACTACACGTCCGGCGTCCTGGTGGCGATGCCATGAGGTGCCCGCTAAAGGTCTTCGTGGAGCTTTGGCCGTGTATCCCACAGGTTAACAAAGTCAATCCCACTTGAACTATTATGCATCAGCGGTGAATGCATGGGCTTGTAGAATCTGTATAGCTCCTCATTACGAGCTGTACTATCAGATATATGGACAGCAACAGAAACAACGCTGCAGTTGAGAATGCCGCATTATACTTCGATAAAAAGCAGTTGGATTTACTCACTGTTCAGACACAGACGTTCAGTTGGATAGATCGACTACGCTACAAAGCACACGTCATGCTTGGTGTACGACGGACTGAGCGCCAAGTCACCGGGTCCTTGAACGACGAAGGACTTGTACGTCTTCCCCGTCGGCGCGGATCGGACATCGGCCCCGCCTTCCATGTCGCGGAAGGTGGTGAGATATCCACCCCACGAAGAGGCCGTGCAGTCGGCCTCGTAGAATGGCAAGACGGTAGCCCCTCCGAACACATCAAAGTTGTAGAACGCCAGCGAGTCGAAGCCTGACCCACCGCACATTTCGAGATTGTAGCAGATACGGTACGACGGTGCGGTCAAAGACACAACACCACCGAACTGCGTGTTCTTCAGTTCAAGCCGTGCGACGCGAGGCACTGCTGTCGTTGGAGTTGGCGTGGTTGGAGCCGGAGTCGTCGGAGCTGGTGTCGTCGGAGCTGGCGTGGTGGTTGGCGCCGAGGTTGAGACGACAGGGGTCACAGACGGCGTTGTCGTTGGCGTCGTCGTATCACCGCTGCCACAGAGAGCGTGCGGCTCGGCGTGGATACCGTCGGACGTGAAGGCGCTGAGGCAGACAGCCAGGAGCACGCTGGTCGGGTGGAGGAACTTCATCCTGTACGGTGGATGTGGTGGGATCGGCGACGGATGCGGAATGAGAAGCTCACGACGGGCCTTGGCTGGAGCGGGTGTAGGGTGAGAGCAGAGCGCAGCCTTAAATGCCTGGTGTACCGTAGAGAAGACACGAAGAGCTGCTGAACCTGTGGCCTGGCGATGCTTGGTGAGTCACGACGCTCTCTTTTAGGACAAAGCAGGGGCAATCAGCCAACGTCCTCAAAGCAGTTCATTTACGGAGCTTGCTGATAATACAAGGATAAATCTACTGAGATAGACGGATGGTATGTTTCAGTGGATCGAAGAGAGAGTGAGGAAAAACTCATCCCTTTGACCCAACTGGCCGCAACTCATTCCAGCCTGACACCCGCACACCGTGTACGATACACTATTCTTTTCATGGTGAATCATGGTGAGGATATTGCACGTGAAGATCATCTTGAGTCTCACTCAGAGGAAGTCAGCAGGTAGACCTGCTGACTCATCAGATCAAAAGTCAACAGTTCAGCTGCTGCGAGCAATCCGTTCCTTCTGAAATATTCAGCCCTCGGTGGCAGAGTGAGTTCAGGCCTTGCTATGTTGAAAAAGCTGGACGCAGAGAGCTCATGTCCACGCTACGTGACGGCCAGAAGGCAAGTGAGACAAAGAGCTCCATTACTGCTCCATTTTCGATGTGAGTTGCGGGACTCTTCCACTTGTAACTTTACAATCGCTCTCTCTCTCTGCCCCTCTCTGGATTGTATCCCATTCAATCCTCGCAGTGATTACGGCCAAGTCAACGCAATTGCCGATTGTACGCAAGCCACCATTCACACTCTACGACCAGTGAATCTCGTGGGTCTGTTTCTTCTTCACTTCTCGATTCCCGTCCTATCACGAACTACCAAGAACGACTTGTAGTACTAGTATGAACCTCGTCAACATCACGCGTGCTCTGCTTGTCATCGCGCTGAGTGTCACTTGCCTCGAGGCGACGCAAGTTGGTGGTACCCACGCGCTCTGCAATGGTGATGATTCGGCCTCCACGCCAGCGACGACCACGGTGACTCCGGTGATGACACCCGAGATGACTGCTCCACCGACGACTGCAACTCCAACTCCTTCTCCAACACCATTGGCGACGACAGAAGCCCCGACAAGCACGCCTGAGGCCACGATGGCATCCCCAGAGACAACGGCTCCACCGCCCACTACGCCAGCCCCTACAACTGCAACGCCAGCGCCAACCACGTCGGCTGATCTGTACTGCTTGGCATCGGATCCCTCGTACGCCAAGTGCGTTGCTGCCTTTGCCAAGAGCTCGCAGGTGAAGCCCGACAGTAGCTTCACGACGAGCATCGCGTACCAGCACACGGGTCTCAAGCTGTGGGAGTGCATCAACGCCTGCGCGGACCAAATGGCGTGCGTCGCGTACTCGTACGAGAGCAGCGAGTCCGCATGTGACCTGTACGTCATCGCCAGTGATACGATTCGCTCGGCAGGCGGACTCACGGGCACGCTGTTGGCACCGAAATCGGCCTGCACGCTGTCTCTCGACACGAAATTTATGGGTTTTGACCTCAGCGAAGCGCCTGGCGCGTCGTTCGAGACGTGCTGCGCGCGTTGCGAGATGGACGACGACTGCCGCGCGTTCACGTTCACGACCGACAGCATTTGCCAGTTGAAGACGGCCGTCAGAGACACGCAGACCGCGCAGTACGTCATCTCGGGCATCTGGAAGGCATAGACGTAGGATAGTAGACCCCGTCGTATTGTTGGATCTCCATAAACGTCTAATTCAAGTGTTTCATTTTGGGTTTGTTGATCGATGTCGCCTTTCTCATTGAAGATGTCACCTGTCACTATCACGGGGTTATCCGTTCCAAGCCGAGCCGAGCCGAGCCAGTTTTTCGGATCAGCTCACGTGGCTCCTCGGTAGAGAGTTCTGCACAGAAAACCAAAGCCAGCAACAACTCACACAGGAAAAAGACAGTCATGACCTACATCACGGGCGGCGACGTGGTGGCCAAGCGCACGCCGTGGCGCGTGTCCATCGTGTCTGACTTCTTCTGGGGCGTCGTCAACTTCGTGGGCGTCTTGTAAGTGGCCTCGGAGCCTCTCTACAGCCAGCGCAATCTCCATTTGATTCTGACGCTTTGTGCCTCTTCATGATCCGCCGCTCAGCGTCTCGTCCATCTTCGCCGTACGACGGAGCTGCTTCTCACTGGAGATGTATAATCAGCCGAGTGACTTGACTGTGTGGCGTTGTATATTAGGATCCGGCGACGATCCGAAGCGCGCGTGGAAGCAGCGGCAACGGCGGAAGCGGCAACAGCGGCGGCGGCGGAAACGGAGGCGGCCCGCGCCGTCCCATTGGCCGCGTGCGCACGCAGGGCACCATCAACCAGCCAAGTACGTCGTGCTGTATTATCTAATAGGCGTGGATATGTGTGGGTGTGCTGAGGCGACTGGTGTGCTCTTTGTAGTGGGCTGCTCAAGCTGCGGATAGGAAGGACGGAAAGGAAAGGACGCACGCGTCCTCTTGAATCTATGAAATATATTAGTGAATCTGCCTGACGAATCAGTTGGCCGTTGGAATTCAGGAGCGTCGTGCTGCTAGCGCCCTAGTCGACCAGCTCAAGGCACAGGTGACCACGATTGACTCGGAAGACAGAGGCAGAAGTGAAAATGAATTAGCGAGTTGTTCGACGTGCAAGCAAAAGCCCACTGATCGCGATCTCCGTTCTCTGCGCTCAAAAGCGTGCGATCGTGATCGAGCTGTCGTCGTACACACTGTTGTCTCCCTCATACAAGACCTCAACACGAGCACCGTCCGGGATCGTCGCCCTGATCGCCCCCGTCGTGAAATCGTCACCCGCATCGTTGTAAAACGTGTGCACTCTCGTGCCGCCTACCATGATCTGTGCGACAGGCTCGACAGACTTCACAGCATCGTGGGAAATGCAGATACTGATCACGTATGTGCCGCCTTGCACCACGACAATTGCAGTTCCGTCCGCGGTAAAGGCACTCGCATCGCGTGGCCCGATCGGCAACCACTGGATCGCTTCCGATGGCTTGGTGTAGCTATCGGCGCGAAACGTCGCGATCGCTTCTGGCCACTCCGCTCCAATGCCTCCTGTATCGACAGTAACTCCGCCGCTTGCGCGTTTGGCCTGCAAAGCTTCGACTGCAAGTTCAAGGTCTCGCATGCGCGCCTTGAGCAAGTCGACGGGCTCCAGCGACACAGCCATCAGCGTAAACGAGTACTCGATCGTTCCCAGTGGCTCCATCGTGAACCCGACGCACAGCACGCGCGAACCGTTGTCGTCTACGTCGGATAGGGTCCGCGTCGGCTGCTCCTCGCCCACAGGAGCCACACACGCAGCGATCCGCTGTAATAACCACCATTAGAACTGAAAGATGTTTTGCTGTGAGCAGCCAGCGACTCACCGCTGCGTAGTCGTGGAGCTTCGCGTGGGGGATCGCAGTCTCTGAGCTGACGAAGTCCTCGACGTCGAGGTCCTTAGTCTGCCTGTGAAAATGCCTCCTCAGGGTTCTGTTCTCAACTGCAAGAATTCATGATGAAGCCACGACTTACCATTATTCCTTGGTGGTCGTGTCCTCGATCCGGATCCGCAACTTCTTGTCGGAGACCGTCACAACGAAGTTGAACGAGTTGATCCCATCATCGCCGGTGAACGTGGTGGTGCCAGTCTGCTTGAACGCCATGGCTGAGGACGGGGGACTTCGGTCGAGTGCCTGGCAAAATGAAGAATGCAGTTTGAGGCTGCCCCAGTGTGGCGACAAGTTTTTCTCTTTGGCCCATCAACGGCCCAGCCATCAAGCACCGAACTTGGCGAAAGCCCCTCGATGGATGTGAGTTTGATAGCGACTTGACGCAATTGGATCGGGTAAAACATCACCGAGGTTCTAGACTCGTCAAACATCTCCATCCTCCTTATAAACCGCGCCGCGTTGCCAAAGACCTGTGGCCTTGGCCTGAACAATGGCATTTCCTGGTTTCATTCCACTTTTGACGACGCGGTTGTGTGTGTTCAGACACTTTCAAAGCGCGTGTTCTGACTGTAGTGGGCTGCTCAACCTGCGGATAGGGACGAAAGCACGCAGGCGCCAACTCAGAACTGTGAAATATATAACTGGAAATGGAAAGTGCGATGCGAATCTCAAGGTCCCACTAAGCGAACCTATCTCTTCGTGCTCAGATACGCGTGATCGTGAACGAGCTGTCGCTCGTGTCACCGCCGCCACAGTAGAAGACCTCGAGACTACTTCCTTCCGCAATCTTCGCCCTGATCGTGGCCGTTGTGAACTCCTCTCCGGTTCCTGGTTGAATGCGTGCACGCAAGCGCCGTCAAGCATGATCTGTGCGAGAGGCTTCGGACGGTCGTCACGTTCGTGGGGGACGTGAACCGTGATCAAGTAGGTGCCAGCGCTGATAACGACGATCGCAGTATCCTCAACGACAAAGCTGGATTCGTCGATTTTCCCCATTGGCATCCACTCGATCAACATCAAGACCACAGTAAAAAGCAGTCATTCCGCAATGGAAAAAAAGACTCACTGCAGCGTAGTGCTCGAGCTTGACCTTCGGGATCGCAGTCTCCGAGCTGACGAAGTCCTCTACCCCGAGGTCCTCGGTGAGCCTGTGAAAACACAACCAGTGGGCCCATCGTCTGCCTTCGTGATGCGTTATGAAAGAATCACGACTTACCATTGCTCCTTGGTGATCACATCCTCGATACGTATCCGCAGCTTCTTATCGGAGACCGTCACGACGAAATTGAACGTGTGGGTCTCGTTGTCGACCGTGAGCGAGGTGGTGCCAGTCTGCTTGAACCCCATGGTAGGAGGAGGGGACTTTGAGCTGGCACTTGGAAAAACGAAGAATGAGACTTGTAAGTGTGAGCAGTGTGATGATGCTTCTTGAACCATCAACTGGTAAATCTATCACAGACCTTGGGAGAGATGGTTCTCTCGTGAATATATCTCCGGAATCAGACGAACGAACGCAAGAGATTGAAAGGCGTGCTTCGTCGACGCAATCGGGGGCAAACAAAGCCGACGAGTCAAATGATGCCATGGACTTCCATCCTCAGGCCGTGATGATCTTGTGGAAAGCAGTTAGTGTATCAGACTGATAGCAGTTGCAATGGCTAAAGCGACCCGCGCTTGCTCACAAGTCTTTTTGACTATTATAGGCAGTGGTTGCATTCCCATCACCACCAATTTGTGTCTCCGAGCCCCCATTTTGATGCGTGGCGTTTCCACATTTTAAAGAAGCCCGATGCTTCGGATACGAGCCTCGAACAACTCAGTAGTTCAATAGGAACAGTGTCCCTTGACAGCGAATGTTCCAATAAAATCATGAAGGTGTGCGCATTCAGCATGACTCCAAGTTCAACTTGGCAAGTTGCCGTCTCGTGCTGGGAATGACGGTGTGCATGCGTTCCACGTTCAGCTCGACCTGAGAGATCGATTGTGACCAAAGCACATATTCGAGACGTTGAAAACTTGTGGGAGAGGATATTCTCGAGGAACCCCACCGTGCCACGAGATGGTGAAACCACTGGCGAGGAGAGAGGATTTGATACACAGCACTGTCGCTATAATATTGAGAATGCTGACCTTCACCACAAACTCAATTCGTTGCACAACACTTTAACAGAGTCAGTATCTGAGAACCCATTGTGGGGCCGAGTGTTCTGCGATTGAACATGGTCTCCTCCTTCGTATATCATCGCGCGACGCAGCCTCGTGAGCTATTCGAATAAGCTACCAATCAAAGTGCGCAAATTTGGCGAATGAGATGGCTACTCTCGCCGTCACCAACCCACACATCGTCGCCCATCCACCACATCTACATTACGCGAGCAACTGCTCGCCACTCGAACAAACTGTTGTTGCTGACAGTAGAATCTACAGCAAGTAATATGCGTGAACACTGAAGCCTTGCAGTGGTTTCCAACAGAGCCAAGCGTGGCTTAGGGGGCGCCATCAGTCTCTTGTTCGTTTCACCCAACGCACACTATCCGATATAGCGCCGTTCGTTTCGCAAAACATTCGGTTGCACCAACTGACACGGTGGGCAAGCACTGAGCAGTCGCTGAATAAAAAAGCGCGAAATATCCCTACTTGGAGGTGGATGAACCCACCGAATAGTGTAACCCACGCGAAACCACCGACCTTGAGAGTTCTGGCATGGACGGTGGGCGTTTGGAGCAAACGGTCGCTAAGGAATCGCCGGGCGGCGTGCCATTTGCCTCACTTCCGATTTGTCGGGCAGTGAGCCAGGCTGGCGACGATGGTGTTCGAGCACAAGGGAGCGACTTCTTTCCCGATAGAAAGCAAGCCTCGCGACTTCAACTTCTCCGTCACGGCTGAGGACGAGAAGCTGTTGATTTGGCTGGAAGACTGTGTGACCAAGGAACAGTGGTAACGTGTGTTATTTGATTTGTGCATCGGGGTGCAAAACGACTGATCCAGTCCTTGTGGCCTATCTGCTGATGTGTCGTCAGGGTTACCAAGGCACTCGGACTTTCGGAATTCGTCACTCTTGAGACTGCAATCCCGCAAGCCAAAGTGGCCAACTATGCAGCGGTAAGCTGGCTTTGCGACTCCCAAGCGAATGAAACGTCAGTCCGTATCTGGTACTAATATCTGAACGGCTTTGTATAGCGCATCGTGCACATCTTGGCTCCCGCGTCCGAAGATGACCATCCGACAAGATCGCTATCTCGTCCCAGTGCGGACGGCTCCCGCGTCTTGTGTGTGGGCTACACACTGCAAACGACGGATTTCACGACGGTACTCGAGTACTCGTTCACGCTGGCGGCCGTGCCGCTCGAGCCCACGGATCTTCTCGAGGCGCGCATGAGAGATCTTGAAGAGATGGTCTCATCGAAGATCACACGTATGAAAGATCTCGAAGACATGATGCAAGTGAAGGACACGGAAATCCAAGGTCTCCGCAATGAGATCAAAGAACTCAAGGTGTCTCCGCCTGCCATCGAAGAGCTCGAACGCCGCATTACAGCCGTGGCGGCCGAAAACGTGCGACTTCAAGGAGAAGTCACGGAGATGAAGAAGACTTCCGGGGCGAAGGCCTACGCAGAGTTCAATGCGGCAGCCAACAC
>JAADXB010000454.1:0-13463 GCA_023337495.1 Pythium diclinum | reverse complement strand
GAACTTGCCGTCGCCACGGTCTCTGATATCTCCGTGTTCGGGGTCCAGTTTGTCGTGGGCTTGGTTGCTGAGGAATGAGAGACGCTCGACGATTTCGAGGTGATGCGCCATTGTCGTCGAGTAAGTCGTCAAGTGACTGAGGGGCGGACTTGAGCAGAAGAGTGGGAGTCGTAAAATGAGCGGTGGAAAGAAGGAGTGTGAGCAGCGTTCTACAGCCTTTGTAGGTGGCCTTTGACAAACGACCACCCGACGTCTTCCGCGTAATCCGTGATCGTGAGTGCAGGGGATCGTAAGCAATGGAAACCGACGAACGCTCCGAGATTCTCCGGATGAGGTGAGTGTTCAGTGAAAGCAGACTGTACGCGGCGCCAATGGTCGCGTTGATCTGGTCTCATCCAAGATACAAATCAGATGTCGGAGTGACGCGTCCCCTCTCACAATAGCCTCCCGTGCTGCGCTGCACTTCACGAACGAATCGGTAGGCAATGTAGCAAAGCAAGCCAGAATGGCGCCAGGTCGAGACTGTGCGTGGGCAAATGATACGTCCGGTGTCTACACGGATGCTCATGGTGTTTCCCTAGAAGACGCACATTCATGTAGGCAACCAGAGCCCAGACATAGTGTTCAAAGACCTCTTGCAATATGGGGAAATTGTCGGGAACTCCATGCTTGTGACCTCTCTCTTTTGAGCAGTTGTTATGTGGTATGAAGTGCACCACAAAAATGAAAAGGAAAAATCGAAGCTTTTCATTAGCCAATCAAATCCACCTATTTCGACAAATGGCTACACTTTCGACAAATCGTCACAGACACACCGAGTCCGCTCTGCTCCGGTGTTGTGTGTGCTCACGGCTTAGCAGCCATCGCCACCGGCGATCTTGAGGCACGACGTGCTCGGGAAGATGCCCAAGATGTTGGTCGTGACGGTCCAAATGAGCGCAAAGGTCAAGTAGAACACCGTGAGCCCACCCATGAGGCTGCTCGACTGGCCGCTGCGCTTGAGGGCCTGGACTTCGGCCTTCTGACGCGGCAGCATCACCAAGAAGCACAGCGAGAAGAGCTTGGCGGCGTACATGAGCATGATGGAGATGGTCACGTCCTTGCGGATCGCCGACGTGTCGGACTTAATGCGTTCGGTGGAAAAGTCCATGACCGAGTCCACGTTCTTGGCGATCGTGTAGGCGAACGGACCCGACAGGTTGGAGACCGTCGTCAGCAGACCGTACACGGCGCCTTCATTACCAACGCCAGCGAGTTCCACAGTCACGTACGTGGAGATGATGAAGCTGATACCCTTGGGGAGCTTCTCGACGATTGGCATACCGAGCCAGAACCACTGGTTACGGAGCACGTCCCATACAGTGAGCATCGTCACGATCGAGTCCAGCGCGATGACAGCGATCATGGTGACGATGGGCATCACACGCCAGCTCCAGCCGAGTCCGTACTTGCCCGTAACGACCAGCGCACACGCGAAGATGAAGTCGCCCAGCACACCGGAGACCTTTTCATTGAGCGTCGTGACGTTGGCCCAGTAGTCCTGCACGGGGTTCTGCGCCACCCACACAAAGTTTTCAAAGACACCGGAGAAGAACTTGTACGCGATGATCTGGTAGAACGCACGCGACTTGAGTGCCGTCCACAGTTCGCCGATGTAGGAGCCGATGTCGCAACGCACGGCCTTCTCTTCCTTGATGAAGAACCACGTGATAGGAACCACAGGCACGAGGCACACAGCGAGGATGGCCATGAGCGTCGGGAAGCTGATGGAGAAGTCAAAGTGGCCGCCGTAATCCGCACCGTTGAAGCCGAAGGCCTGGATGAGCTGCGCGATCACGACGAAGATCGTGCGGGTGGTGTAGATGATGGTCTGCGTACGGCCACGGATCTCTAATGGCTCACGCTGCGCTAGCTCAACCACCACAGCGTCCGCTGCGACGTCGGCCATGAGATACCCAAAGGCGGCGAGCATCATGAGGATCACGTACTTGCCGCCCTTGTCCTGAGCGTCCAGGTTGAACGTGGCCTCGATCTCCGGCGTGTAGTTCTCAGGCTTGACCGAGCGGTACTTGGACTCCGTGTAGTACGGCGGACCAACAGGGGAACTGGCCATGATGATCAGCATGAGAGCACACAGCGACCAACCGATGATCATGTACGGGCGACGACGGTAGCCAAAGATGGGGAAGCAGTCCGTCACGATACCGTACAGCACCTTGAACGACCACGGCATGTCCATCAGCGTCTGCGCCGTGATGGTCTGGTTGCCCTGCATGTTGAGGTACTTCTGCAGGAACGGGTAGATCGTGCCTGGCAGAGTGCCGTAGATGAGACCGACGGCCGCGTACTGCACGACGATGCCGATATAGTCACGCGAGAAGACGTTCGGGACGCCTCCGTCGCGGAGAGCTCCGCCACCTTCGACGTCGGGCGTCTGTAGACCGTCATACTTTCCATCATTGTCCGCTTTGTCACGGACGCCGCCGCTGATGTAGGACACGCGCTCGACGATATCCAGGTTCTTAGACATCGTTGAAGTCGTGGTTGGAGAAACACTTGAGGTAGAGGAGGAACTTGAGGGTTTGAACTTGAGGCGAGCAGCGCAAATTGCAAAGTGAGCTCTTGGGAAAAGCTGTCTTCGAGGTCTGATGCCGGCTGGTGGAGGCCAACAGACGGCTGGACGCTCCTAGGAAGGGAGGGGAGACGCCTGCTCGTCAGGGAAAGGGAGCGTGGCCATTGTGGGTGAGTCGTCCATTGGGAAGCTGTCTGGATGCAGCAGGTTGCGATGGAATGTATGTGACGGGGCGGGGATTGATGGTCTCTCCTAATAGAAAAAAGACCGACGGATTAAGCAGATCCTTCGACTGAGGCACGTCAAGGCGACTTCTCCGTTGACTTCGTCGCTGCATGCGTGCGTAAGTCGCTGGCAAGAGACCCGTGAAGTCGTGGATACTGGGTAATGGAGCCCGCACAAGCACTGCTTTCGCGTCGTTGTCTGCCACCGGAAGGAACGAAGGATAGCTGTCTGAGGGAATGGCTGTACTTTCTCAGGAATGATGGTGATTGGCGACTGCGTGGGTACTTCGAAATTAGCAGTCTGTCGTTAGTTGCTGTACTTTATTGCATCAGTTCAACGATGGGTCCTTTGCCTTGCCGTTGATCTGTCACCATCAACACGGCGACTGTCTCGCCTGTCTGGGGCTGGCGTCTCATCCACTGACGCGGACGTCTCTACGGGGCCAGTTGCCGTCAGGAGCAAATCCAAGGTCCTTGAGGAATGGCCGTCGGATGATGGACCCTCCCCACGCCACCGGCTCTACTGCGAGGTCTTCATATCGACTGCGCAAACACAGTGCGTTCATCATGCATTCATTTGCCTACGGGATCTCGTCGTCTGCATGTTTGTCGGTGATGTGTACTGGGTTGAAACAGGAAAGAGAGAGCTCCTCAGCTGCATCGCCTTGGGCGGTGAAGACGAACCCCTGTAGAGGTGTGGCATGCAAGTTTACTGTGTCGGTGTTGGGTCACGCGCTGTCGTGCGTTAGTCGACTTGACAGTAGGTGAAGACAGGCTGTCTTAGACAGCAAGGTGGAGGCAAGTTAGGTACACTGGCTTGTGGGTGAAAAAGTCACTTCAAGTTGATCTTTCCGGATAACAACTCATTTTGGGTAAATTCAGGATCCGGTTGCTTCTATTTCAGTACACTGACTCTCAATGTGATACGAACCTCTATTTCAGATATATCTGTTACGACCTTCTAGTTCGAAAAACTGTTGGTGCTCCAAAGGTTGTCAAGCAATCGAACAGCTCCGCAACATCGAAGCAAAGCGGCACGAAGATCAATCAACACCAGCAACGATGGCGAGCCTGACGATCGAGGAGCCGAGCAAGAAGAAGATGAAGGTGGAGACGCTGAGCGCCGAGATGTTCACGGGCATGTACGCGACGTCGGCGGCGCCCGTGCCGATGAAGCAGGAGGACGACGACAGTGAGGACGAGGAGGAGGAGTCGCCCATGTCCATCATCGCGCAGTTCCAGAGCGACGATGGCGCGAGTGTGGGGCCGCGTCTGGATCTGCCCCTGAGCTCGAACGTGAATCAAATGGAGGAGCTCGTGAACCAGTTGCTGCAGCAGACGGGCAAGACGCGCGTGCCGTACACGTTCTTCGTGAACGACACGGAGGTGACCAAGTCGCTGCAGCAGACGGTCGAAGAGCTCAAGCTCTCGACCGAGACGGCGCTGTCGATCACGTTCCAGCCACTGGCGACGTTCCGTGTGCGTCCTGTGACGCGCTGCAGTGACACGCTGCAGGGCCACTCGGAGGCGATTCTCCACGTGAGCTTCAGCCCCGACGGAAAGAAGCTCGCGAGTGGAGGCGGTGACGCGACTGTGCGATTCTGGGATACCAACACGTGCATGCCCAAGCACACGGGCCGCGGCCACAAGCACCACGTGCTGTGTACAGCCTGGTCTCCGGACGGAGAGCGCTTCGCCTCGGCGGATCGCAACGGAGAGATCCGTCTGTGGGAGCCAGTGACGGGTAAGCAGGCCGGCCAGCCTCTCAATGGCCACAAGCAGTGGGTCAACTCGCTGACGTGGGAGCCGATGCACCGCAACGCCACGTGCGAGCGCTTCGCCAGTGGCTCCAAGGACGGCAGCATCAAGGTCTGGAACGCGCGCACGGGTCGCCAGGTCGCGTCGCTGTCGGGCCACACGGACTCGGTCGAATGCCTCAAGTGGGGTGGCGAGGGTCTGCTCTACAGTGCGTCTCGTGATCGTACGATCAAGGTATGGGCGATGGAAGGAGAGCACGTGGGCAAGCTCGTGCGTACGCTGATCGGCCACGGCCACCGCATCAACACACTGGCGCTGAACGTGGACTACGTGTGCCGATCCGGTCCATTCGACCACACGAACCGCCGCTTCCAGTCGCGTGAGGAGATGCAGCAGGCGGCACTCGAGCGATACAACGCCGTGCGGAAAAGCCAGCCCGAGCGACTCGTGTCGGGCTCGGACGACTTCACGCTGTACATGTGGGAGCCTGCTGAGAACAAGAAGCCCATCGAGCGACTCACGGGCCACCAGCAGCCAGTCAACCACTTGAGCTTTTCGCCGGACGGTCGCTACTTCGCGAGCGCGTCGTTCGATAAGAAGGTCAAGATCTGGAACGGACAGACTGGTAAGTTCGTGGCGACGCTCAACGGGCACGTCGGCGCCGTGTACCAGGTGTGCTGGTCGGCCGACAGCCGACTGATCGTGACTGCGAGCAAGGACTCGACGGTCAAGGTGTGGGAGCTGGCGAACCCGAAGAACGCGCAGGTGACGCTGTCGGGCCACGAGGACGAAGTGTACGCGCTGGACTGGTGTCCGAACGGCGACAAGGTCGCGTCCGGCAGCAAGGACCGCAAGATCAAAGTGTGAGTGCTTGCTTCTCTGGATTTGATTGGCATGGGACAGGATGGATACACTAACCTCGTTTGACTGACTGCAGGTGGCGTCACTAATGCCCTCGCAAACTGCTTCGTTCCTGAGATATGTTTTAAACACTTTCAATAGAGTATTTGTATCGGACCATTCAATTCACGACATGTTTTAAACTCCTACGTCCCCCCTTCCCGCCATTCCGGTCATCATCGTGGCGGGGCCAGTTCATCGCACAGACTTCCAAGACAGGCAGGTCCCACGCAACATGAAGCGCCAGCGGGAGGACGACGGCGACGCCGTTTGCGGCGTACAGACGACACAGGCGTTCACGTACCAGTCGCCTCTGCGTGCGGGTCCGCAGCGCGTGACCTGGGCGGCCTTCACGGCGCCGCAGGGCCACGCACAAGGCCCGCAACAGCACATCACGCCGATCAAACGCCAGCGCGACCGCTCCGTCCCTATGGGTAGGATATGATGCTACAGTAGCCATGCCAGCGAGACAGTCCACATCTAATACCGCGTTTTCTATAGACGCCATGAGCCGCCTCATGTCGGCGGCGACGTCCGCGGCGCGTATGAAGAAGCGTGCGCAGATGACGCTCACGGGTCTCTTCGGCGGCGCAGCCCCCAAGACCGCGGAGGCCGTGGGCTCCTGCTCTGTCTGCGTGACTGCGAATGCGAAGGCGAATGTGAATGCGAATGCCGTCCCGCTGTCGCAGTTGCAGCGCTGTACGCACTGCGAGCGCGCCATGGGTCCGTGCTGCGCAAGCGAGTGCGTGGGCTGCGCCAGTGCCTTCTGCTCCAACTGCTCCACCATCAAGTACGTCGTGTTTGTGTTCAGATTAGCTTTCGTGGGGATGAGTATGGGCTGACGTATTGTGTGCTTGTTTCAGTTGTGATGAGCAGTACGACCGCGTCTTCTGTCTGTCGTGCCACTACGATCTGTCGCGATGAGCTCGCCGTTCAGAAGGTCCGAACGATGCGCCGTGTCATTATTAATTTCAAGTACATTTTCAACCAAATGCGCTGGTGAGTGTACGCTGCCTGGCGACATCTTTGTGGGATCAGCTGAAGACTGGCTGGGCGCCGCCCAGAGTGAAGTGGTGCAGCAACTCCAGCGCGACCTTGGGCTGGTCGTGGGGTACCATCTACATTTGCAACACAGTCAATCCGTCAGTCCGCAACTCATCCAAAGATCATCTCTAATCGACAGCACACGTACATGGCCGGCGTCGAACACACGCACGAGCGTGAGGCCGTCTCCCGTGCGGACTGTCCCGGCCTGTCTTCCATCAATGTTGAGCGCGGCTGTGGCCGCACTGCGGAACGTGCCACTTCCTCTCCAGTTCAAGTCCTGCGTCCATCGCTCCTGCATCTTCCATGGGGCGACTGAGTCAGCGTCGCCCACATACACAAGCACTCGCACGCCGTGGTTGAGCAGGAACGCCACGTTGCCTTCGCTTTCTTCCTCCATGTCGACGTCTCGCAGAGACCCCATCACTTGCGCGCTGCACAGCGACCACTGCTGCCCTGGTACACCCAAATAATCAAGAACGCGTGGGTCGTTCACGTATTCTTCGAGCCGAGAGAAGCGGTAGCACAGCGACAGTGGGTCGGATTGGCACGGGCGACGCACGTCGTAGATGTTGTGGCCTGCACCCGTCACCGCCGTAGTTGCGACTGACTCAAAATTCAGTGATGCCTCGCTTGCTCCTCGACAATCCGGATTTTCTTCGTCTGTGTCGTCGTCATCGACAGGGTCGGACTCTAAAGCGATGGCTCGCATGCGCTTGGGGCTGCCACGATCACGACCTCCGCGGCATTTCTCCGTCAGTTGGATCGCGTTCTCCTGGTGCCGACGCAAATCGTCCTCCACCGCTCCCAGCAAATCGTTGGCGTACTGGTTGTCGTGAGTAAAGTCGAGGTACGTTTGCAAATTTGCCAGTGGAGACACCACACCATTGCCGATGCCCACGCCCTTGAGTCTTCCACGCCAGCTCTTGTTGTTGCGGAGCAAATGTGCCGCAAGATCGGGAACGTAGTGGCCGCCGAAGCTCTCGCCGAAGATAAAGAAGTCGTTGCCTCGAAGTTGTGGATTCTTCGTAAAGAATGCGTCGACGAAGCCCGCGAGGTCGTCCATGGCTTGTTTCTCTGTCCACTGACCTCCTTGCTCGACCGGTGCGCTAAAGCCAGTTCCGTGGGGTTGGTCCACGAAGATCACGTGGGCGATGTTGGTCCATGAGTGCGGGTTGCCGGACATGGAGTTGGCTTCATCGTCGAACATGCACGGACCGAACTCGAACAATGCCGCGACCAGTCCTGAGCAACCGGGGCCGCCCGATAGCCACAGCACGACAGGGATATCATGTGGAGACGCCGAGGAAGACGATTCATAGAAGAGGTAGTAGAGACTGTTGAGGAATCCGGTCTGCCGCGTCAACTGCTCGCCACAGAGAGAAGACTGCCCTTGGATACCGCCTACAGCATTCAATAAGAGAAGCCATAGCGTGGCCCACGCACGAAGCAGTTGCATGAGAGCACCACGACTGGAGACGCGTTGATGGCACCCAGCTTTGCTCAGTGGTCGCAATTCAAAACCTCAAGCCGTTCATGGTGCAATGGCGACTCTTCGCGGATCATGATCCCTCATTTTCCTTTGAAATGCAATACTGGCCGATCATCCGATTTAGAAGAAAATGGAGCTGAACGGGTCTTCACTTGGGATGACATGGGCCCCAAACGGATCATGCGCGATGTCCTCTTCCTCGCCCACGCAATCTTCAAACGGTCGGTCCTGCTGCTGTCGAACTCGCTCAAAAAGGGAATACTCGATGGAGGATCGGCTTCCATGGAGGAGGGAGTTGTGACTAGGAACTCGAAGTGCTTCCTCCTTTGACAAAACGCTGGTGAGCTTCATTCGAGGCGTGGTGTTTCATGTGTGCGTACCTTTTCCCGAAGATACGTCTGCAAGAATGGGTGATCTGTTGAGTGGCCCAAGTCCACGTGGAACGAGCCAAGACCTGTCGGACACAAGTGCTCAGTGGACACAACACAAAACATTTCTCCTGCAGCAATGATTGAAAATACCTGGCTTGCTTGGCCTCGGAAACACCTCCTCTGCGGCGACATTTTTCATCGGAAATGCCTGTATCTGAGGTGGAGTTGTCAGAGTAGCTGAAGGCTTGCTGAGCTTTGCCTGGCTTGAACCCTTGAATCGGAACTTGTCGAACAAAGTCGTTGAGATCTTATGCTTGCTCTTCGTCTTCGGTACGCGGGTGCCCTCCAGGGGAATGATGACCAGCTCGTCCTTCTCAACGTGGCGCCTCCCTTTCGTTTGAAATTCGTTTTGCAGAGGCTTGTCATGAGCATCTTCAACTCTCGGTCGCTTGCGAGGAGGAACTGGCTTCAGGTTGGCCTCCTCAACAACGATTGGCGCGCGACTCGGAGCGAGAGGTTTGTGCGCGCTTCGTTCTGGGCTTGGTTGCGTGGATGGCTTCTTCTTCACCATGAACTGGGAGATCCGTTGTTGCTTTGCGTTTGTATGGCGTTTCTCCAGCTCGAGAATTGAGCTCAAAATGGAACTTTTGCTGCGTCTTGATGCGTTTGTGTCTTCGTCTTGACCGGATTCGGATCGACGAAGTGAACCTCGACCGTTCTCGCTCACGGACGTCTTCTGTGATGTTCGAATCTTCGGCGATTCAACGTCGAGCCTGGAGTCCAGCCCAGGAATCTCATCGTTGAGAAGCCTGACGTGGATGGGGAAAGCCGAAGCCTCGCGTAGAACGAGGTCGTGCTCGTAGCTATCGTCGATCTTCGTGCGAAAATGAAGAAGTTTCGAACTCGTCCACACCAACAGCGTAGCTGATCCTCCAGGGTCTTGATTTGAACTGGTCACTGTGATCTTCAGCACTCTCTTCAACTGCCGCCCTTTCGTTCTCCATGCAACATCAAGCCGAAAATCTTTCAGCGAGCGAGCTTTGTCAACGAGTTGTTGCCCGACAGGAGGATTTCGGCGCAAAAGAGAGTCGATCTGAACTGGATCTGCATCGGCAAGCTGTCGAATCGAGCGAATTCCGATGTACTCCAGTGAAGCAACGATTATCGAGTCCTCGCACGCATGCCGGAGGCTTTCCCTGCCAGTGGCGTCATCCCAAGCTCGGAGACGGAGACAACGCTGTAGTCTGACGGCAGACAGAAGCGCTTCGGCGTTCTCGATGCTCAATAGATACTCCACCACCACTGTACGAAAAGTTGTGTGAGTGCTAAAAACATGATATCAAGGGAAATCGATGGACAGCTTCACTCACCTCCGAGAAGACGCTCAGCTGCGATCACAGCATTGCCGCTTTCTTCCAGAAGACGATCGTCGGGTATGATTGCGTTGCTTAGAACGGCTTGAATGAGAGTGTTCGTTTTCGCCTCGTCAGAGACGACTCCCGAGCTGCCTTGCGAACTTGACGTTCGATATCTCACTGATGACTCCCCCAGTTGGTTGAGTACAGTCCTCTCTTGACGTCGCAGGGGGAGTCGCACTTCGTCGCTGCTGGATATTACCTTCAAGAGTTCGGCCATGGTTGGTTGTGAGTCACCCAACGCAGCAAGCGCTTGCATCGTGGAGAAATTGACGTAGCCTTGGCACATCGTCGAGCCAGCAGTAGTCGAAGAAATATGCCCTTGCGCGTCCATGGAGACCAGGCTCGCGTCAATCAGTTGTTGAACGACGGTGTCGATCTCCAACATTTCTGCTGTAGCGACGTGTTTTTCTTCGCGTCGAAGTTGGTTCGCGAGGAAAGTTGACTGCGAACAAGATAATTAGGCCTTGCCAGTCAATGTGACAGTATTTTGCGAGTAAAACGCACCTGTAGCCAAACTCGTGCATCCGCCAAGTCGGTAACTGCAGCTCAGAACACCATGAGTTCGGTAAAATCTCACTTTCCATCGTGCATACGTACTCAAACCTTGGGCAACTTCGGCATTCAAAACAGCCAAGAGATTTGCGTCTAGTTGGCTTCTGATGACAATTGGGGCTTCTCCGCTGTACACTCATGGTAAGTATACGATATGTATGTTTCCTCCATTCAGGCTTACTGACCTCATTAGCCGCTGGAGCGAAGCCACACGATTGTTTTCTGCCAGGATGATAGCCGTCCCTGAGCTGCACAGGAATCGTAAACGTCACTTCATTCCGAAAGCTCATCCAAGCGTGGGAATCACGCAGTACCTGTCAAAGCCTGGGCGTCCGGCACGTCCGACCATTTGAAGCAATTGACTTTCCGGATATTCCGTGTATCCTTGACTCCCTTGGTATATCCGTGTACTCTTGATGATCACCAGATGCGCGGGCTTCGGTACGACCGTCAGTACGACTAAACTCAACGTCTTGGAAGTTCGGAGCATAGCTGCCTGGTACCAAATTGACGCCAACGGCAAAGGAGCTGGTGCAGCTGACCAAAGTGATTAGCACCGATCATTCTGTCAGCACAGAGTTCACCCGTCACGCACCATAGGACCAGGAGCTTGTTCTCCCTAAAAAGAGTCTCGATGATGTCCCTGAATCACTGTGGTGAGGACTGATTGCCCAATGCTGAGTTTCACGAGCAGTGGCTTTACCGATCTATCGCCGATAGTCCAGCGTGGTGATATCCAACTCCAGCCTGAAGAGCAATTTCAAGCTTGCTTGAAGGTCGCTAGTGCGAATAACGTCCATTTGGCTCAGTTCATGCCACAAACCGTGTTTTAATGTGCATTGTGTGCCACTCACCTCATCTAGTTGGTCGAGATACGCCTGTCAACAACATTAGCAACTGAGAGTCGCGGCTCATTCACACTATTTGTTCGACCACCACTCACCGCACGATCTCTTTTCTTTGCGTCAAACACTCCCATTCGCTTGAACTCCTGGGCAAGAAAGCTGATGGTGGCGTGAGATATGGATGCCAACAAGAACGATCACGAAGGAACCACGGACGCAGCCAAGCGAGTGGTCGCGATTCTGGAGTTGCAGAAGACGAGCGATGATTTTCCTCCAGAGTTTTGTCGAATGAGCTCCGCAACGCGCCCATCGAGGTTTCTACGAGCCACAAGCCAGCGTCAGAAATCGATCTTCTGTATCCGGATAGCTGGATCTTCTGTATATCATACCGCTCAAATGTGAAATCGTTTGCCGCATCTCCACAGCCGATCACTCGGCAGGTCAATGGCACTACGAGTGCCAAATAAAAGTGAGTTCAAGCACCGAAGCAAACTTCTCAACCTGCGGAACGTACCTGGTCGAAACTCGCTTCCAAACTGTACCAAACAAAGCAGTCGCTATGAGTTTGCAGAATCATCCACCAGAAAACGCATGCATGAGTACGCACCTGAAACAAGCACGTTGGTGGGCACTGAATCCAACTCGAGAGATCCTCTGCGTTGGAAAATGTTGCTGACATCCCGACGATCCTCCTGCAGCAAACGTCAGCATTATCAACAAACTTCGGGGGCGAAGACGCACTTACAGATGCTGAATCGGCATGCCGCTGCGTCCATCTTTATCGCGCTGGGAGATCTTCATCATGCGACAAATCACTGCCTCTAGCGTAGCACCGCGCGATACATCGCCGATGTGATGGATCTCGTCGATCAGCAGCAGCTCAGTCATCAACACGGGGCTCGTCTTCGACCCCGTGCAGTGCATATTCCGCATGACGGCGTCCCACTAGAGCAACGACATTCGCCGGTGAGATGCAACCTGTGAACGTGCCAGGTCGGTGCGCATCCCAAACCTTCTCTGGAGTTGTGAGTATCACGTCCGCTTTGGCGACGTCGTTGTCGTCAACGTCCGTCGAATCGCCTGATAGTTCGACGAACGTCATCCCGATCGTTCGTTCTCCAAACCGAAAGCGCCAGTCCTTCAGTCTGCATAGCGCATACTACGTCAGCGTTGTCCACCTTCTCCTACTCTGCCTGCAAATGCTTCTCACCGCTCTTGAAGCAGTGCCTTCATTGGTGCGATGTACACCGCTTTCGCCGCCGACAGCCCTCTCGATCGCTCATGACACTGCAGGAACGCAGCCTCCATCACTGTTGTCTTCCCTGAGCCTGCGCACCTTTCGTTAGATCCTCATAATGCATCTCTTACCGTTGGTTGAACCTCACCTGTCGGCGCGCAGACCATCATGTTGCTCTGTTCTTTGAATGCCACGCGCAGCACGCGCTGCTGCACCTTCGTGAGCGTCTCGTACTTGAAACACGGAAGCAAATGCGCAGGCAGCACGTCGTCCATGCGCTGCGGAAGCGCCTCCACGGACGCGCATCCACCGCCGCCGCCATCTTCGTTGCCCTTCATCTTCGTGGATTTCCTCTGCGCTTCCACGACTGAGAAAACTTCAAGCAACCAAGTGCAACCGGAGTGATGGTCTTGTGGATTTGTTACCAGTAACTTACGGAAATATATCTTTCAAATCAAAATGCACTTGTATTTTATTTCTAGGTGGGTGGTTGCACTTTCTAAGATATTTATCCGTGCTTGGAGCTGCCGAACCATTTCTTGGACGACAAGTACGTCTGGCGGCGACTGTCGTTGGCGGTCTTTCGACGGCCGCGACGCGACATCGTCATGCTCGACAGCAGCGGGTTGAGCTGGTTGCTGGTGGGTCCACGCCATGACTCCATGATCGAGAGGCGTCTTGAGCCGATTTCCGAGCCAAACGCCGTGAAGAACGTGCTCCGCGACATCATCGACTCGCGGTCGTCCAGCGTCTGTTGTGGGGCAGCGCTTGGTGGGTCTGCCTGAGCCACAGGCGCTTCAGTCTCCATAGCCGCGATATTCGTGAGACTCGTCCGACGGGAGTGGTCCGCCTCTTCATCTTGACGATCGTACTGAGCTGCCTTGCTGGAGTGGTACTGCGAGTCGATCGGCTCGTAGGTGGCGCGGATCATGGAGGCACGTGCCGCCGGTAGAGCGGATTCGGTGTCGTTCTTTCCGTTCACGTATCGGAAGCTGGCAGGTGCTGGAGCCATTTCCTGAATCGTCTCACCGTCAAACATGTAGCTGCGCG
>JAADXB010000453.1:0-13470 GCA_023337495.1 Pythium diclinum | reverse complement strand
TCGTTCGCGTCTCGACTCTTGCCATTGGGCATCGCCCACCCAGACTTCCGAGTCAGTTTTGCGCTGCTCATGAACCAGAGCGGATCAGAGGCGTGTGGCGTTCCCGTTTTTGAAGCGGACACCGTGCACGACCAGCTCAACGAGATCGTGAAGGGCTACGTCACGCAGCACGTGAAGGTCGACAGACAGCGGCAGACCATTTTCTTGCCGCGCATCTGCGAGTGGTTCAAGCAGGACTTCGGTGGCGGCGGATCACCAGTGTATTGTGTGAGGAAACTCCTGGGCTTCATGGACGAGGAGACGCAGCAGGACGCCCTGGAGGTGCTGGACAGCTCCACGCTCGTCCACATCAAATACAGCGGCTTCACGTACGCACCACGCGAATCGCTGAGGTTGTGGGAGGGTGCGATGCGAACAAGTGACGACGGAGGCAACGAATGAGACCAATAGCCATAAATTATAATAGTAGTCGGACACGACAACGTGCGCGGACGCAAGAATGGCCGCCTTGCCAAGCCATCCACTATTTAAACATCGTCCATTGAGAAGAAGAGAGGACGGGAGGCGCGGGTGTCGGTCGTCATTTACATCCCGTCGAGTGCGCAGCGAGTTGGCTTCGTCGGGGGCTCTATATGTAACACCAGCCAAAAAGAGTCTGCACTCCACGGGATACGGGTCTTCGTGAACGAATCAGGCTGACGTCGCTGTGTCGAATCATCGCTTGGGCGAGCCGCCACTTGGAACGTTGTGGTTGTCTGGCTGGACCGACTCAAGCATCTTGACGACGCGCTCGTGGTTCTGCTCTAAAATCCGATCGGCAAGGATCTCGAAGTGGTGGCAGTCGCGGTCGGCACTACACAACGAGCAATAACATCACGTTAGCTTCAGGCGTGCGCCGTGTGAGCAGTAGCCATCATAATAGGGAACGTACTTGTCGTAGGGAGGGATCATGATGTCCAGCAGCGCGCATCCGATCTGGTCGTTTGCTCGGATGTGGTGCAAGTTGAAGCGTCGCGGGTCCAGCCACATCGTGGTCTCGGCCTCGAAGTCGCCCTCGCGGCTGATGCGGCCCCACTTGATGTCGCTCTTGCCGGCCTCGACGTCGTCCACCGGCAGCTCCGCGAGCTCCGACTTGGGGACGAGATCGTACGACGTCACGTGGGCTGAGCCGTAGAGTCTACAAGACAACGACAGGAGCCAAAGTAAGTCTCCGATCTCACAGAGAAGAGAGACTCTGGGCCGTGCGGCTGTGTAGCTTACACTCGCGTGACGACGCTCATGCCTGGGTGGTTGTGTAGTGGGATCACGCCGCCGGGAGGCATAAAGAAAATACTACGATACACACAACAGAAGATCTCGTAAGTACCAGACCGCCCTGATACAGGCATAGATAGTTTCGTGATAAACTCACCCGACGTCGATCGTGTCCGACTCCCAGAGCTTCCAGTAGTGGACTTCACTCATGGTGCGCGCCATGGTTGGCGACGGCTCTCGGATGCCAAACTGTGCGGGCGTCATCATGTTGCAGAGCGAGACCACGGGCCGGATCACGCTCTCCAGCTGCTTGAGCGAGAGCCTCGTGTTCGGGAACGTCTCGCGTGCCAGGCCCAGCGTGTTCAGTGTGTGGTGGTGCGTCGCCAGCACGCGGTGGACCCAGAGCTGCGCGCCCGTGAGCTGCGAGAGCGCAGCGTCGCAGGCAGGAATACTGGGGTTGCTTTCAAAGGCGCCGCTATCGTCCGACTCGGCAGGCGATGGCTCTGGCGGCGCCGGGCCCATGGCCGTGGACGACCGTCGCGGGCTGTCGTCGGAGCCCGTCTTGACAGCCTTATTGGAGCCGTTCGGGTTGGGGGCTTTTATAGCGACTTGTGTGTCGGGAGCCACGGCAACGTGGCCGTGGCCGTCTTCTTCGGCGCCCCAGCTAATGGAGACGGAGCCCTTGCGGGCGCGGACGTGGCCTTCCATGTCGACGTCCGTCTCCATGAGGCTGTTGCGGATGGACCGCGGACTGATGATGGCGTCGCCCGTGCGGAAGACCAAGTGTCCTTCGTCCGGGTCGTGGCAGTGCGACACGGCGTCGGCCAGCGCGGGGACCTCGAGATGCAGCGGGCGCGTGCTCTTTCGCTTCCGTCGTGGCATGGGATTGAGTGCCGCCTGCGATTCAAGGTCGGCTTCTTCGTCGTCGTCTTCGCCGCTAGTCTTGCTGGTGTATGAGTGGGCTGCGTAGACTCGGCGGAGCTGCGTGAGGTAGTGGTGGCGCGGCTGCTTGCGAGGCGGAGCGCGGACCGGAGAGGAAGAGGAAGAGGAGGAAAAGGAGCGATCTGCGAGCACATACGGCCAGGTGAGTGAGGAGGTGAGAGGGGACTTGGCTGTGGCGGACGCGCCAGAGGCCGCGGAGGAGGAGCTGGAGGAGCTGGAGGAGAACGCGGGGGAGCTGAGCGAGGAGGAGGGCGGCAGGCTCAGCAGCGAGGACCAGCACGCCGCCAGCGCGGGAGACAGCGTGGTCGTCGTGGGCGGAGACCGTGAAGATCGCGATTTCGTTGGCATTGTTGGTAAAGTTGGCGCCGTCGAATTCGTTGGATGTGTTGGCGTTGGACCTGGATTTGTTGGATGTGCGGGGTTTGTTGGCGGGGTTAGACGCCAATACGTTTGCTTCGCGGCGTCCTCCTCCGCGCGGCTGCGTGGCCGGCGGCGCTGGTTCTCATTCGGCATGTCGGCGTTTTCTGGAAGGGCTCCTCGTGTTTCTCCACTCACTCGGCCTCTGGTTTGATCCAAAATCCACAGAGCATGACTGTAAAACCACTCACCTGCTCAGCAGACTACGGTAGCGGGCGCCTCACGAAACAGCGGCGAACGAACAGGGGAGAACGAGGAGACAGGGGAGGGGTCGACAGTGGCGTTGCCGTGGGGGGTTTAGCAGTTCTTTCACGCCAACGCGGTCGGTCGCATAAACACACAGGCAAAGAGGCTGAGGCGGAGGCTAAGGCGAGCGACGCGTGCCGACGCGGAGGCGGATGATGGCTGCAGCAGCCAGGGCTTCGCGCCAGCGACAGAGATAGACGGAGGGTTGGGCGTGCACGTGGAGCGCCGTGGCGGTGGAGTCACGGGCGATCTGTCAATCGCAGAGCCACGCAGCGGCGACACACTCACACACCAGAGGATGGCTTGGCGGCCAGCGTTCTCTTCCTTCCGTCGACTATCACGTGTCTCTCTCACCAAAAAGAAAGAGTGCGTGTGCGTCATGCCTATAGGATGGGCCGGCGGCTCCGGAAACCGGTTTCGAAGCGGTAAACCAACAGCCACGTTAGCTGAGGTAGGACTTTTGCCTGTATATTTGCATAATTTGGGATTATTTTATTCCTCATTTGGACGACCATCATAGGAAAAGATACAAAACAGACACTGTGTAAACACATATGTGTGAAATCCGCCCATTCAGTGTTGGATGGGGAGCATCGTCTCAACCAGATGCGGTGTACAGCATCCGACAGAATAAGATTGGTCTTCAACTCGCTTATCTCAGTTGGTCAACGGAAACTCTGCGACCATGCGCCAACTGCCAACGGCACCCGTGGTGCTCCACAACTGCAGCTTCTCCATCTACAATACAATGGGCCATGGCATGGAGCAGTTACCAACATGGCTGCACCTCCAGTCGCCCAAGAGTGCGTTGCGACGAGACGCACCTTTATCTTCACGCCTTCGAAGCGCGGGTTGAACTCCCGGGCGAGCTGCTTGCGTTCCGCGGACGACAAGTCGCCGTAGACGAGACTGGGCACCAGAGTATTACCGTGAGCTTGTGAGTATGCCAATCGTCAAAGCCTCGTATCGTGTGGTGGCTCACCTGACGTGGGGCATGAACTCGGGCTCGTCGACACGCTCGAACTCCTCCTTGGCGATGCGATGGGCCTCCAGGAGCTCGTCCGACGGCACCAGTCGCCCAAAAACGCACTGGAAGTACAGCGACTCCTACGTTTTCAGCACCAAGCAAGAAAGTCAGAGCTGATTGCCTCGTCGAAGGGATTTCGTCGTTCGTGTCGCTCACCTTCGATATCACGGCGCTGATCTCAGTGTCGATGATTGTCAGTCGTGAGGCGATGCGTCTGGTCGTTTCAGTCGCCTGCTCAGAACTCATGCCCTGTAATACAGCACGATTGATGGGTTGCCATTTCCCCGTGTGCAGGACACTACGACTTCACTAACCACAACGCCGCCAAGTAGCGTGGCGTGTGGTGCAAACGACGGCGTGTCGAGCCGCTTCGCGAGCGTTTGGATCGCGTCCGTGAGTCCTCTCTCAGCGCCAGCATCAGGAACGAGCCACAACGAGTGGCCGACGAACTCGGGCTTGGCGAAGATCGCAGAGCTCATGATGTTCAATCACCACGATGGTCGGGTGATGGTCAGGAAATGATGGACGACACGGACCTTCAACTTTGAAAGATTCCCAAATAGATTTCCCGATTTCGAGAGGGTGGTCCGAAGTTTGGACGGCGTAATAAATCCGTAAGATTCGTTGTACCGCGTTCTGATACTTTCGCACCCACATGACAGCATCTGGACACGGATCCCACTGTTTCATGAACAGCTCTGCCCCTTTTTAGGGATGGAGACCATTATTTAGGGGTTTTGCTAGTCAGCACGCCATTCGATTGGCTCTCCTCGACAGCCATACATGCAGTGGGCATGTCACTCTCGCGGGGGTCGCGACGCGTCCTCTGTCTTGTGGTGCGGCGATGGCCGACGGGCAATCGCATCAAAGCCGTGGAAGCAGCCAAGTCGAGTCTCTCGAGCCGTCCAGCAAACGTCCGCAGCCTCTCTCCGCAGTCTCCCGCCGTCAAGCCGCCGAGCCAAAGCCAGTAGTCGACTGGCTCCACGCGCGGCGTCCACGAGCGAGATCCAGACCAGACAGGCAACCACCAACGAGAAAGTCCACCACCCTCAAAAATGAGCAACAGCGGCGGCGGCGTGGCCCTCGCGGTCCCAGCGCCGGCGCTTGTGATGCATAGTGCTCCGCAAACGACCGCGAAGAAAGCGGATGCGCCAGCAGCTACCAAAGCGAGTAAGAAGAGCCAAAAGGGCGCGTCGAAAGAGCCCTCGACGGCCAAACAGGCCAAGAGCAAAGCCGCCAAGGCGGATGCCAAGTCGGACACGAACGCGGACACTCCGCCGAAAGCAGGCGGCGCGAAGAAAGGCAGCAATGCATCCGCGACGGACGCTGCCTCTGGCAGTGGCAGTGGCAATGCAGCAGCAGCGGACACGACGTCGAAAAAGCGTACGTCGAGATGGCGCTTGTGAGACAGGGGGTAGGAGGGGACGTACTGACATTTAGATTATGTGCATCTCAGACTCGGCGAAGCAGCAGCTATTCAAGATCACGCGCGAGAAAGAGCGTAAGGAGAAGCAG
Source organism: Pythium diclinum (assembly GCA_023337495.1). Taxonomy (NCBI): domain Eukaryota; phylum Oomycota; class Peronosporomycetes; order Pythiales; family Pythiaceae; genus Pythium; species Pythium diclinum. The sequence continues at coordinate 8,069 of JAADXB010000453.1, read as the reverse complement.
CAGCAGCAGGGTGCCGGTCTCGCGGCCGCTGCTGCTGCGGCGTCACCGACCAAGGGCGGTGCTTCACGTGAGACCTCGACGACTACCGTGCACTCGCCCTTGTCGCGACTCCAAGAGATGGAGCAGGACGGCGTCAAGAGCCGTAACCACCGACTGTTCCTGGCTCCGACCTCACGATCCACCGGCCCGTGCTGGTCTGGACGCCTTGTGCGCGACGCCCGAGCCGAGTCCGTCGCCGACAGGTACGCTCTCGGTGATGACGGACGGTACTGCCACTATCGACTGAACTGACCAATCGTTTGCGTGATTCATGTAGACTCCACGACGAGATCCTGGAGTACGCCAAGTACACGCGCGCAACGGTGGACGCCATGACGGTCCACATCGAGCAGATGATGACGCACGTGCGTCGCTGCGTCCACGCGCTGTGGCCCAAGTCGCGCATGGAGCCGTTCGGCTCGTACTCGACGGGCATTTGGCTCCCCAGTAGTGACGTCGACCTCGTGATCTTGGGAGTCGTGGAGATCCACGACCGCATGCTCACGATCAAGTCGCTGCGTCAGCTCGCGAAGGCGCTGGAGAAGCAGTCGTGGGTCGAGTCGCTCGTGGTGCTGGACACCGCTAAGATCCCCGTGCTGAAGCTCGTGACCGCCGAGTCGTCCGTGCCCATCGACATCACGTTTGAGTCAACGGCCACCCACAGCGGACTACTCGCACGCGACCTGATCAAACGATACGCTGACGAGATGCCCGAGCTGTATCCGCTCGCCGTCGTCTTCAAGCAGTTGCTGCGCGAGCGCGATCTCAACGACGCGTACACGGGCGGCCTCAGCTCCTACTCCGTCGTGCTGATGATCATCCACTTCCAGTTGTTGTGGCGGTACGGCGACCGATGCTTCCGAGCGGCGGCTGCGTTTGCGTCCGGCTCTCCGCTGCCTCGTCCAGCGGATCTGATCGCAGAGGAAGAGCAGGAGAAGGAGAAGCTCGCACGAGAGGCTGAGAGTACGCAGTCGGCGTGGGGTAAGAAGCTGGACCTGTCGGATGCGTCGTCAACGGACAAGTCATCGACTGCCAGTGGCGCTGCTACTCCGTCCATCACGTCGTCGTTTGCTGCGGTCGTGACGAGATCAAAGAGTCTGAAGCGGCCTGCCTCGGAGGCTGGACGCACCGGCGCAGACGATGCTGCCAAGCCCAAGCCAGCGGCTCCGTCGACCCCATTCAGCTACGCGGCTGTGGCTGCTGGGATCGTCAAGCTCACACCGGACGAGTCAGCGAAGAAGGCGGCTGCTCCAGCCGTGCCTTCCAGCTATGCTGCTGCCGTGGCGGCTCCAGCTCAGCCGGAGAAGGCCAAGGCGTTGGCTGCCTCGCGAGCGGCGTCTGCTGGTGCGAAGAAGTCGAGTGACCCGGATTCTATCAGCGTGACATCGAGCAGCGCGGACACGGAGGACTCGGCGTCGCTCAGTGACAGCAGGTCCGCCCACGACGACGACGACCCGCACGCGTCGACGGCAGCGCAGACGACCCCAGAACCCGTGCAGGAGGAAGAGACGGAGCTGTCGCTGGGCGAGCGCACGATGACGATCCTCGAGTTCTTTGGCATCATCTTCGACTACCGCAAGAACGGTCTCTCGATCCGCGACGGCGGCTACATCTACCGACTCGCCGACCACGTCGGTGCGAGTGGCGACCTGTGTAAGAAGCTGCCGGCGCTCGTGATCGAGGACCCGATCCACCCGGACCGCAACGTCAGCGCCAGCAGCTTCGCGTTCTCCAAGGTCGTCGCGGTGTTCGAAGACTCGTTCTACGCGCTCAAGTACTTCCGCCCGACGCGGTTCACGCCGTCGGCGCTCAGCTGTCTGCTCAGCTCCTCGGGCCACTCGCTGCATCAGTACCAACTGCAGCAGCAGCTCGACATTCGACGGTTAACGGCCAAGTCGCGCACGTCGTCTCCTGTGAAAGCGGCGATCGCCGCCAAGTGAGTGAGTCGCCGTCCCCCCTAGTTAGTTTTGCATACCCAACTTCACATCCCCCACTTGTAGCTCTACGAATGTACCCGGACAAAAGAAAGAGAGAGAGAGAGAGCGGCTAACCACAGGCCATTTTAAAGTAGTACTAGATCATCTAAGAAGAATACAACGCTGCGCTTTTGTTGATTGTGATTTCTCTATCTACTCGTCATCCAGCTCCATCGAGTCGTAGCCTTCGTCGTCGCTTCCATTGCCAGTCTCCAGCTCCTTCATCAGCGTCTTGACGCGAGCGACCGCTGCCGGCGTCGACACGAGCGAGTACGACGAGTTGCGTTTGATGGCGGTGAGCACGACGTCGCGGTCCGCCGTCTGCATGGGCTCCATGTCGTCCAGCACGATCACGAGACTGCCCTCGGTGGTGTCTTCCAGCAGCTCGCGCGCCGACTCGCTGGCGTTCTTGAGCCACATCTCTCGCTTGGCCATCACTGTCATGAACTCGTCCATGGGCAGAGGCAGCACGCGGCCGCCGAGCAGAGGCAACAGCTCACGAGCACCGTCGTCCGTGAGTTCAAACGGCGCGTGGGTCGACGACGCGACCTTCTTGAACGCCTCCACACCAGCGCGGTGCACACTCAGACGGCCTGGGAAGACTGTCTCAATCAGAGCGGAGACCTGTTCGGACACGACGTGGATGGCCGAGTCCTTGGCGAAGCCACTGCGCTCCATCACTTGCTTGGTCGACAGCACGTCGTCGTCAAAGTCGTAGAACGCGATCAGCTCCTTCAACTCCTTCTCGCTGAGAGGCGACAGACTGCCGAGCACCTTGCGCACGGCCTTCTGCTGCTTCTTGTCCTTGTTTTTCGCGCGGAGTTCCGCAGGCACGACCGCCGGGCCAGCGACCACAGTCGTCGGCTCGCGGACCTTTCGGATCAGCGCAAAGAACACGCCGTTCGTGTCATTCTGGTGCGGCAGGACACGCACACACCGCTCCAAGTGGAAACTCGTCTCGACTTCGCCTTCGGTCGGCGGCCACATCGACGCTCGCAGCTGCTTGCGCTGAGCGGGCGTCGCCGTCTCCCACACGCCCACGACGTTCAGGTCTTCGTCCACGACATCCCAGGTCGTCAGACCAGGCGCACGCACGAGCTCTGGACAGTCCTCGCTCAGGTCCACGAGCTCGTACGCACCATCGCCAGTGCGCAACAACTCGGCAACCACAGCTTCGTTCTCGATCGGGTTCAGCGAGCGCGTGCAGTACATCAACGCACCATCGACACTCACGAGCGTCATGGCCTTGACCACCGAGGCCACGAGGCTCGCGTGGGTCTTGAGACCCGCCTCAGGCGTCCACGTGCGCCATCGCTCTGGGATCTTGCGTGCCAGCCCGTCGCCCGAGCATGACGCCGAGCAGATCACGCGGTCAAACACGCCACCGGCATCCGCGTCCACTGGCGCTGGGAAGTCCATCGGCTTGTGGGCCGTCACGACAGTTCCTCGCGACAAGGCGAGAGTTCGGCTGAGCGTCTGGGCTGCACGCGCTGCCGAGGCCGCATCACGCTCGTTCACGACCAACACGCTGGGCTCCTCTTCTTCGTTCAGTCGCTCCACGATACCAGGCGCTCGCTGCTCGCCGCCTCCGCACAGATCGAGGATCCGCTGGCCAGGCTCCACTCGCAGCAGCGCCGGCAGAATCGCCGTGATCGGGTCCAGGCGCTGGAGCGTGCCCAGGTGGCCCTGTGTCTGGAAGTACGTGCTGAGGTCGCGCAGTTTGTCGGCCTTGCGCAGGCTCTTCGAGTCGATGGACAGCTTCCACGTGCGCTTGTCTCCCGCCCACTCGACCGGCGCAAACGCCACAGGTGCCTCTTCCTCGTCGCCGTCGCTACTGAGCGCGCGCTTGACCAGCACGCCCTCCAGCGGGAAGTCGAGCTCGAGCGTGCCCGTGACGATCTCGCTGAGGCTCTTGTAGTTGCCGTTCACGCGCACGTGCACGGGCAGCGGCGAGCGCAGCGCGTGGACGAAGGCCTGCCACTCGTCGTCCGAGAGCTGCAGCTGGCGCTTGTAGTAGTTCTCAAACACGCGGTTCTCGCGGTCGAACTTGCGCCACACGACCTTCTCGGCGCGCTCCGAGCGGAACTTCTTCTTCTGCTTGTCGATCTCCAGCTGCTGCAGCTCCGCGCGCGCGCGCTTGCTGGCCGGCTTGCCGTTGGGCTTGCTCTGCGCGTGCTCGCTCTCGAACTCGGCGATGAAGTCGCGCACTTTGCCCTGCTCGAGCGACTTGAGCGGGATGGCCGCTGGCGGGCCGGCGTCCGAGCCGTCGCTGTCGCCGTCGCTGTCATACGCAGGACGTCGCGGCTGCTGCTGGCGCTGCTGCTGCTTCTTCTGCTGCTGCTGTTGAGGCTTCTTGTTGCCGCCGCCGCGTGCCATGGTCGTCGCGTGATGGAGATGATGCGGATTGTAGCTCTTCACACCGCTTCGGGCATCCAAATGGAATTGTCGGCGGCATTGACAAGGAAGTACTGCGAAGGACATAACAAGGAATAGGTGATGTGTACAGTACATCGTGGTTGATGAGATCTGCGACGTGTGACGAGATGGCTTCACACTTACGTCACGACAAACTCGGGAGCTGTTGCCATGGCGAGCGTGGCGCAGCAGTATGCAGCGCCCCGCATTTGCAGTGGTTAGCTATGTGTACTGTAGTTGAAGATGGTAGAGATCCACTCAGCCACTCCAAAATGTGCAGTGAGCGAGAGGGGGTATGAAGAGTGCAGTGAAAGCCGCTAGGTCAGCGGCTTAGGCAGCCGACGTACTGTAGAAGTTCATGATGTAAGTTAGGAGGACAGAGCCTCGGATTGTGCAGAGACTACTGTGGGTGCCACGACGTCCGTGTTTGATAGCTGCTACGCGAAGGACTCGACTACAGTAGACACCGCTGACCAGGAGCGTCAACGCCAACACCATGGATCATGATGTTGGCGTTGACGCTCCTGGCATGATTCATGGTGCCGGTGTCGTATATGCCGAGACAGCGCTGATGATGAACCAAAGCCCACACCCGCATTCTAGAATGTACGACATCTTTATCCTTGGTTTTGGGTGTTCATCCACTTGTGGATTCGACAGTCCTGTCGCAGGCGCCATGCTTCCGTGGGAAGCATCCAACTTTCGAGAAGCACCCATCCGCAGCCATCTGTGTTCTTTCTCGCGCTCTTCCGGCGGCGGCGCCTCCGCCGCTGTGGCAACTTGTCAACATAGAGCGCTTTACGCTTTCACGCGTCCAGGAATCCTCGCGCAGGGGTGACGTCGCGCCGCGTCAACACGCCATATTGGCAGCTCATAGGTCGAAGAGCTCAACACCTGCGAGCAGTTTCCTTGATCCCCTCAACAAGGAAACTTGGCGTAGGGATAGGGAACTTCGTCCGCCAGCAGTCGATGGGTGCGGTCCTACGGAGGTTCTAGAATCCGTTGCATCTTGCGAAGACGCATAGGATTCGTATATCGGTTTCTACAGGTAAGAATACAAACACCAAGTACAATGGTCGTTTCTCAAGGCGTTCGAGAATCGATGGATTCATCTGCCAGCGCCAAAAAAGTTCCGGTCCCAATTGCCTTCTGTTCCGCCAGCAAGGTGGACCAAACAGTTGACGTAATTTACGCAACTGTCGAATTTCTTGCCCACTTGTAATCACGATTTCGATGTTGGTAATGCCCTTTTTGCTCGTAAATTACAGCGGCCTACCAATAAAAAACGCCAACACAACAGCGAAGTCCCGAGAAGAGCCGCATTCGCCATTCGGTATTGCCATCAACCTCCTGGAAGCGCGCCGCCCACTGCATCGGTCGTCCGTCTCCACAAGCCCCCGCACGAAGACCCGCTCTTCCGTCGTCCGACCACCAGCTCACTGTGCAACTCGCCGTGGACTGCGTGAAAGAACGAGCCGCCTGTCGTTGTGTGGACGCCGCTAACGCCTCCGCAAGGCCGACTCCTCTCGCCTCACCTCGCCGCCGCCCCGAGCCGCATGCTGAAGGACTGCCCTCAGCACCAGTGGATCAGCCAGCGCAAGCACGAAACCCGCACGCCCATTGCAACACCGTTCTGATTGATCTCCCATCCAGCTCGTACGAGTGCAGTTTCCCGTTTCCATCCCCCGCTCCCCTCCGGGACGCGGCCTCTCCCGCAAGTCGCCAGTCACCACGATGGCCATCGCCAGCGTCAGCAGCTCCGTGACTGTGACGGTGACCGTCACGCCCAAGGCGCGCAGCAGCAGCCAGCGCTATGAGGTCGACCGCGCGCGCAAGCTCAAGCTCATGCGGCTCGAGCATGAGCCGCTCAGTCTCACAGAGCCAGTCGACAACCAGACAGAGTCGGCGCCCACTGCCACTACTGCTACGGACGCCGACGGCTTCAGCCGCATGAGCTCTGAAAGTCTGCAGCTCGTGCTGGGCTTCCTGACGCCACGCGACCGCCTCGCGCTGCTCTCCACGCACCGCAAGCTCCAGGATGAGCCTCTCGCGACCTCCGTCACGTCGTTCTGCGGCCGCTGCTCGCAGTGTGACGCTCGCAACCAGCACTTGTGTGAGAACCCTTGTGCGGAGACCAGCGTCGCGTCGTTCTGGACGGCTGTGTTCCGCCGCAGCCGCGTCGCGGGGCTCACGCAGCTCCAACTCGCCAACTGTGGCGCGTTCTCGGCCGCCACTCTGCTCGCTGTCGATGCCTCGTCGCGTGCCAAGTCCTTGTCGAAGCTCAAGACTCTGGAGCTCAACCGCTGCTTGTCGCTCGGTGCCGATGGCATGAAGCTGCTCGCTGAGAGTTGCTTGACCCTCCAGGAACTCCGTCTCCGCGACATGCCACTGGACGCCGACGCCTTTGCTCAGCTCGTCGCCGCGAACCAGTCGACTCTCCGCGTCGTGGACTTGGAAGGCTGCCACACGTTGACGTCCGCGGCTGTCCGCTGCCTGAAGGAGTGTCCTCGCCTCGAGTCCCTCGGTCTGGCTGGCTGCTACAACGTCGACAACGCCTCCATCGCCGACATCGCCCGCGCGTGCCCGAAGCTGCAGGCTGTGAACCTGCGCTTCTGTCACCGCGTGGACGACGTGCTGGTCGAGAAGATCGCCGGTGCGCTGCCCAGGTTGAAGGAGCTGGACCTGCGCTACTGCATGAAGATCACGGACGCGGCCGTGCACGTGATCTGCGACCGGCTCAAGGCGCTGCACACGCTGGACCTGTCGCACTGCTCCAAGATCACTGACGCGTCCGTCGGACGCATCGTCGACTCGCTCACGTCGCTCAAGGACCTTCGTCTGTGGGCGTGCGGCAAGCTCACGACCGCAGCCGTGCAGGCCATCTCAGAGGCCGCACCGCCGTCACTCGAGACGGTGGACATCCGCAGCCGCGACCGCGCGGAGGCCGTGATTGGCGGTCGCGACGCGCTGCAGATGCTGGTCCGCAAGCGCAGCCGCAGCTCGCTGAGCGCCAACGGCCGCTGGGAGTCGGCGGGTCCTGTCGGCGTGTTCAAGCGTCTCCCCACGTGTGCCGTGGCCGCCTGAGTGGGTCATTGTAGCGCCTCTGCTGTGTGGCTGGTTCCTCTAGGTTACTAGCGTGTATATGAATGGCATTCCCCCTACATTATTTCACTGTGTGCTACCCTCTCTGTCTTCCTATGAGTCTCTAGTCGCTGCTGCTTTTCTGTAGTCCGTACCGAAGCGCCACGATCGTGTGCAGGTCCTGGGCATGGACGGCACTCGCTGCCGTGCGCATTGTGTCGAGCAGATACTGCGTGTTGGCCGCCTCCACCTGAGCAAACAAAAACACAAAGGACGCATCAGTTCGTGCACTCAACTCGACCAAATCAAGATGCCGGCGTACCTCTTGGAAGACGGCTCGATCGACTGGCCGCATGGAAAGAGCAGGCGGTGACGTCTGCTTGGCGTCGCCGTCCTCTGTCTTGGTCTCCTCCTCGACTGCCATCTCCTGGGCCTCTCGCTCCTCCGCCTTCTTCTGCGAGGCTGCCGACATGGACAACGCCATGGCCTTGGCCAGCAGCATCGCCTCGTCCTCGTCGTCCGTGTGTTCCACGTCCATCGCTGCCGTCTCTTCAAACG
>JAADXB010000452.1:0-13475 GCA_023337495.1 Pythium diclinum | reverse complement strand
AGTACATACGACACGCTGCGCTTAGCACCTGCGCTGCGGTGTCCACGCGCCAGCAGCGCCGCCGCCCGCGCTCGCGCCACGCCAACGACGTTCATCATTTCCACGCCAACAGAAATGAACGGCTCAATCGTGACGTCTCCGATATTATATCAGTAGGTGAGTACCTCACAACAGTCATCCGAGATGTCCAGCATACTGTTTTATGATACCAACTGTTTAAGGAGACTTGCCTTCTTGTGACGACGGAAGCCCTGCCCTGTATGGTCTTCGCCGTAGCCTGAGCCTTCATGAGGACTCTAAGGACCTTACGTCTACTGGACTGGGTAGCTGGTTGCAATGGCCACATTCAATTTGCTGGGATTAAATTACAACTACATTTGGAGTGTACGGATTACGATATGCAACTCAGCGTGGCCACTTCGATTCGGTGCTTTCACTAGTCGGTCGTGAAGCCGTACAGCTCCGTGTCCAGCACGGCATACAACACGGCCTTGAGCTTGCTCTTGAGGTTGTAGCGAGGCAGATCCAGTCGGTTGAAGCACGCATGACTGCGTACGTAGCCGCCTTCATCTTCCATGTCCACACCCTTGAGAGTGAACGGGCACAGGCGTCCTTCGTAGCTGGTCAACGCACCGAAGCCGGCAAGCGGCACACGCGAAGAGCCCGTGCAGAACAGCAATAACCGCCGTCGGTATTCGTTCGGCATCTCACGAACAATGTCCCAGAACCACTCACGCACGGGGTGCTCGATCAGATCCGACGTGTACTTGGAGTTGCGTTCCCAGTCGTCCACGTCGATCTCATCGGATCCGGACAGAATGTAGTCCAGCTCTTCTGCGTCGAACATCATCAGCATCTCAGGCGGCATCACTTCGTGGAAGCCCTTCAAGAATGAGAAGAGCTGGCTCGACGCGCTGTCAAACAACAGGTACTTCATCTTGCAGTCCACGTACTCGAACTTGTTCTCGTCGGTGACGTCAATGTTGCGGCCCCCGGGGATGAGATCCACGACGATGGTCTCGCCAGCAGCCGACTGCTCCGTGACTGTGAAGTCCAGCCCGAGATCGTCCACGCCGTCGTTGTCCAGCAGCCACAGCATGCTCTTGTACGCATCTGGATCGAAGTACTCGAGGTCACTGAAGGTCACAGGCTGGCCCAGAAGGATCTTGAGCAGCGGTAGTGACAAGTGGAAGCCCGTGACGTTGCCTTCCAGCAATGCTCGGCCCATAAGTCGACCAACCGCGTAGAAGTGGGCCAAGTGGTTCTCGCCAATGTCGCGCTTGGACATGGGATTCAGGTAGAACGTGCGGTCCTTCGAGTCGAAGCACTTGAAGATACCGGCCTTCCTAGACACGATCTTCTCGAAGATCTGTACGAGCCACTCACGGTACACGCCGCCAGCGTCGATACCCTGTTCACCGATGAACGACATGCGGATCGTGCAGCGAGAGAAGCGTTCAGGCGTCGACGCGAGCGTCTCGATCGAGTCCTGAAGCATTTCTTCACGGCGGATCTTGACCTTGAGCAGTGACTGGTCCGCGGGCACGAGCACCGTAGACGTGCGGGTCACAAACTCGGCGATCTTGGTCGGGAAGTCGAGCAGTGAGTGCTCTACGAGCACCTTCGGGTCCTCCTTGAGGTCCAACTCCACGCTGTCATTGAGTGCCGGACGAGCTGGATCAGCGTTGACCGACTCCAAGAGGCTTTTTGGACGAGTCGCCATTTCCTGGATCAGGCGCTTGGTCACATCCTGTAGAGTCGACAGCTGCAGCTCCTCGTTCTTCTTCTGGCGTCGCTCCTCGTCCGTGAGTTCTGTTGTCTCACTCTCACCGTCATCCTCTTCAGCGACGACGACTGAGCGTCGAGGAGCCTCTTCGTCCTGTTCGTCGGCGGTAGCAGTGGTCGCCGAAGTTTCGATGGTGATGGCCACTTCGTCTTCACTCGCAGAGACCTCGCCTTCTGGCTGGTTTTCAGCCGCCGCAGCCTCGACCTCTGCGGCAGCCGCCGCTTCCGCTGCCTGCTTCTCGCGTTCCTCCTTAGCCTTCGCCGCTCGCTCCACAGCAAGTGGGTCGTCCTTAAAGTGAAGCACGTAGCCTGGGAACTGGGTCTCCGAGCCAACGCTGGCGTCACGGTACCAATACAGCTTTCCCTCGACATCGACCTTACGAACCCACTCCTTGCGCTTCCTGTAAATGAGAGAGACAGCAGGTCAGCAATGCCGCAAGCCACAATTAATAGTGCCAATCACAGTTAACTCACCGTGCTCGGGCTTGGCGCCGGTGGTTGAGCGTCGCGGACACACGCTGGCGTTCCTGGTGAAGCTTGTCCTTGGTCTTCTTCTTCTTCGTGCCGTCTTCCGGGCACTCGATGGGCGTGCCACAGATCGTGCAGAAGATGTTGCGCTTGAGGTTCTCAAAGCCGCAGGCCAGACACACGTTAAATCCTTCCTCCGCATCGCGCAGCGCCGCATCCAGCCTCAGATTAGCCGAGCTACAAAGATTTTCCACCACGTTCAGTCAGTCGTCCATCACAATAAAACACCAAACGAATACAGTACAATGATCGCTATAGTAACTCACTCTGGAAGCAGAGGCATGTGGAGTGTGTACCACTTGTGCGTGCGGTTCATCGAGATGAAGTTGTGCACGAGGCACCCGCAGGAGCCGATCATGCCGGCGACGATCAGCGCGATGAACAGCACGGTCTGCGAGTCATCCGCCATGCTCGCTCGTCGCCTCCTCTTCCGATTCCTGAGCCAGCAATTACAGTAAGAGAACGCCGGCGATGTCGACGAAGATGAAGATCGACGCTGCTGCTGCGTGCCGAATGCGAGAAGGCAGACGAAGGATCAAGCGCGCCGAGGCAAATGCAGTGCAGATCGATCGGGAGCCGCGTTCCTTCTCTCACGCTCGCGCGGTCGTGGGACACAGTTTGCTCCGGTCACTCTCGGATTGTGGGTCTCAGTTCCCGAAGTTCCAGAATACAGTACCGTAGCTCCTGGATTTCCAGATCCAGGAAGGGAAATTCGGAACAGCCGGGAAGACAGTACCGTATCCTCAATAGTACCAGCATCCAATACATTATGCAAGTTTGTACAAAGACTTTAGAGGCTGTACCGGTACTGTAGTCGACAGCGTTGAGCAATCATGGGCTTGTTAATTTTTCAGAATTTCGTGATAAGTTCCAGAGGGGATGGATGAGTTCTGGATCGACCCAAGGTGATGTGTGAGTGCGTGCGGATAGACTCACCCAGTCTGAACTTGCAGCTGGGAACGTAATGGATGCCTGTCCGATGTCGAGCTGCTGTTGACGCTCGATCGAATTCGAGATATCCCAAAACCCGCTCCAAACGAGAGCCACGATAACAGAACACGAGAGTGGCGGGTTCTGATAACGCGCCGTGACCACACCCTATCATTCCGTTTTCGTCTGGAGCGAGCTTCTGCATGTTTCACCAATACAGCGTGTTTTGGTAAAATGCGTCTAAATCAGGCGTTATTTGGTATTTACTAATGGAATTCTGTCGTTCAGTGCCAAAGTTCAAGAATCCTCATCCTGGAACTTCCTGGCTTCGTTTTCTTGAAAGGAAAGGAGGAGCCCAAAGTGCCGCCTTTCTCGCGCAACCCAACACAAAGCAAAAGACTCGTCACTCCATTTTCCATGTTCGCAATCTTCCGGTATCCGGAGAGAGTACCGTACTGAACAGCGTGTTGGTGATCGCCGACATAAGCCAGCACCTTGAGAAACACGGCAAGATTGATTGTCTTCCTCTCGTCGTAGTAGATTGACAGCCGCTGACTGGGCGGAGAGCATCCGACGAACGATGAGGACGGACGACACGCTCTTCATGGTAGCGGCGATCGTGGGCATGGTGATGGCGGTCGTGGGCATGAAGTGGTGGTACACGCACATGGCACGCACGGGCGACTGGATCGAGCACCACGTGCCTCTTGGAGACAAGTGCGTCCACCTTCATAGAGCAAAATGGTGCATAATGGATTGAAGACTTACGACGACGCTATGTATCCACAGTGCTCGCAATGCGAGGCTCGAGGCGGCGATGCGGTGGGTCTCTAGTCTGATGAATGACTTGAAGAACTTTGATGCTGACCAGAGGACGCATGTTTGCTCAGAGATGCTGAGCAAGGCTTCAACGTCTGCGCGACTTGCGGTCTTGAGAATGTCCAGTATCGCATCTTCTGTGTGCTGTGTGGCTCGCCCGTGGAAAAAGTCGACTCGGGGTTGAATGAAGAAGAAGGCGCTGGGCCAAGTGAAGGCTTGCGACCGAAGTTGGTTTCTCCAGCACGACAGACGCTGCGGCAACGGCGAGCACGGTGAGTTTGCAAACTTGTAGTGCCCTGTTTTCCATGAGCCACGTGAGCTGAGTGGTTTCTTTTTCATCTCAGAACTCGACGAGAATGGACGCGAACGTTGAGTGAAAGTGGCAACGTGCTGTGGCAACGCGCGGATGATACAACAAAGAATGAAGAGGCTGCACTTGCAGCGTATGTCGTGGAGTTCAAGTGCGACGGTGTTGTCGTCGACGTGGACAAGGCCGTCGAAGGAGACGAAGAGCCTGTTGAAGAAGATGTCCAAGAAACAGCGGCTCAAGAAGACACTGACGCCTTGGATTTACAATCTCCAACGGCAACCTGCAAAATGCTCGAAGAACACGTCGGCCAGTTCAAGATGGCGATCGTCAAGGCCGCCGTGTCGAGGTCGGTCGTACCTGAGTTTGCCTTGGGGCGAAAGCACTTCTCACCGATCGATATCCAAGACGTCATCACGATGGCCAGTCAACCTTTCCCTGAGCGTCTCTCTTCCTTTGTGACGCACGCGACCTTGCGCCAGGCATCTTTCGGCACACTGAGTCTCAAAATCAAGCGCGCAAAGCTACTCAGCGACTCCATGGAACTGCTGGGTGCGATCCCGTCTGAAGTTTCGGCCAGCAACATCCGCTTGAGGTTCCTCGAGGAGGAAGGCATCGACGCTGGTGGCGTGTACCGCGAGTGGTTTCTGCTACTGAACGAAGCGATCGTGACTCCTGAAGCCGGTGTCTTCGCGTGTGTGGACCCACAAAACCAGATTTTCTACCTGAATCCGCACTCCCGCGAGATACTAGGTGATACCCACTTAGTGCGGTTCTTGGCTGTTGGTCGGCTACTGGGCCGCGCACTGCTAGAAGGCAACGTCACAGGCTTCCATCTAGCCCAACCACTGCTCAAGATCATCTTGGGACAGCCCATCAGCTTCAGTGACCTCGAATTCTACGACCCGGAGGCCTACAAGAACCTCAAGTGGCTCGTAGACAACAACGGAGTGGACACACTGGGTCTCACCTTCGCGATTGCGGAGAAGCTTCCATCAGGCGAGACCAGAACAGTGGAACTTGTGCCAAACGGCAGCAGCGTGGACGTGACGGACGTTAACAAGCTCGAGTTTATCGACCGCAAGCTCAAGTATTTGCTGTTTGAGAGCGTCTCTGACCAGCTCTTCGCACTATTGAAGGGCATTTACGAAGTCGTGCCCGTGGAGCTGATCATGCTGTTTGACGCTGAAGAGCTCGACTACGTGCTGTCTGGCTCAGATGTGATCGATGTCGACGACTGGGAGACCCACTGCAAATTCACGGCCGACTTGATCGACCATCCCGTGCGCGAGTGGTTCTGGGAGATCGTCCGCGCGATGCCCAACGAGTCACGGAGCCGGCTTCTCCAGTTTGCGACCGGCGCCTCGCGGGTTCCGCTCGCTGGGTTCTCTGCACTCACGAGTTACGATGGTCGCCTCTGTCCGTTCACGCTCAAGGGTGTCGCTCTCAAGGAAGGAGGCTACATCCACAGCCACGCGTGCTTCAACAGGCTGGATCTACCACGATATAAAGCCAAGGAACAGCTCGAACTCATGCTGATAGGCGTGCTGGACGCTCAGATCCGGGGCTTTACAGTTGCTTGATATTGCGAACATTGAAACCAATGTACTGCCTTTGCAGAGCCACAGGCGGCTATCACTCCGCGTCAATAGAGTTGCGTTTCCGGGTTCGGTCGTGCTTGATGGTGATAAGCTTGGTCTGCACAAACCATATAGATGATTCATTCACAAAACTTTGCTGGAAGAAAGCACCGAAGCCTCTCTTACCTTGGCCGTCGACCCACCGAACATAGGCTTGAGGTACCGCTCATCCATCTATTGACGACAGCGAAATGCACAGATGAGGCTCAAAATCAACGATGCCAAACTCCGCTAAAGACGGCAACGTACCTTGCCCCAGAAAGATTGCCAGCCATTCGAACGGCGTCGCAATTCGAATTCGCGGCGACTTGAACTGTCGAGTTCGTCTTCATCTCCAACAAGTGGAGCGCGATTGACGGCGTGATCAGAGAGCTGTGAGGGCAGTGCATCGTTAGCTATCCAAGAGTTAGGAGCACGTCACACGAGGTCATCCTCACTTCGTCATCAAGAAGGCCAAACTCTTCTTCTTCGTCTTCTCCTCTGGATGGAACTTCTTCGCTTCGCTGTAGGAGTAGTGATCGTCAACGATGATATCCCATCACTAGAGCCACAACTGGTAAGCGATCGTACCTTCAGTTGCGTGTATGTCAGAAGAGGTTCCGTCAAACCGCCGCACACCAACGTCGTGAACACCACCACTGAAACACACGATGCAACCACAACAGTCAGAGACAACCAGCAGAGAGTTATAGTCGTGAAATATGGACGTACCCGACAGCGTGGTGGTGACGTAGACGTCTTGATTTGGACCAGGCATGTTCCTATGCACAACAGCACGTCGAGTCAGTGTGGTCCAAGCGGCTCAGCATCGAGAACGATAGCCAACAACTTACTGCGAGAGTGCGAAGGCGATGGCACCGCGGAGGCCAGAGAACCACATCACGACTTGCATCTTCATGGGGATCTTGGTCGTTCGTCTGTGGTACGATCAAACACGTTAGCCTCCAAGCTGCTTGAGTTTAAACAAGTTGCGAGTACTGTACCCGAGGTTGGCCATCCAGCTGAACGGAAACGTGTTGAATACGCGCGAAACGAGGCAGAAGATGATCGCGAGCAGGATGAACGTGAGATCCCAGCGTCCGAATTGGCCGGCACAGAAGCCCATGCCCATGTACAGGAACACGAAGAACTCGGACACGAGTGCGAAGCTCTTGAAGATGTGCTCGGCTGTGACCTGTGACTCCTTGGACAAGTTGTACGAGTTGTAGTGCGCCATCGTGATGCCACAGAAGAACAGCGACATGATTCCCGAGAGCTTCATGACCTCCGCGAGCGCGTACGAGCCGTACGCGTACAGGAACAGCAGCGTGATCTCGTACGCCGGGTATCCCTTGATGTTCGTGTTCTTACACATGAAGGAGCACGCCAAGCTGAAAGAGCAAACCACAGCTCGAGTCAAAATCGTGGCGAAACGTGAAGCCAACCATGTAGAACCACATACCCAGTGAAAACGCCGCACGCGACTGAGCCCAGCGAGATCAATGCGAACTCGACCAGAAGCCCCGCGATCGCACCAGACGTGAACTCGCTTTGCGACTCGTAGAACTTGAGAAACGTATTGAAGAGCACGATCGCGACGGCGTCGTTGAGCACGCTCTCGCCAAACACGATGCTATAGAGCAGCGGGTCCAAGTTCAGCTCCGGATTTCCAAGAATCGACAGCGTCGCGACGGGATCCACTGCAGAGATCAGAGCGCCAAAGAGCAGCGCTTCCAGCGGGGAGCTCGTGTCGATGGAGATCCAGCCGAGCTGGCCGGCGTAGAACGTGAGGAAGCCGATGATGAACGTCGACACCATGGTGCCCAGCACAGCGAACAACAAGATAGTGCTACATGACACCACTAACGTGAGGAGAATCGTCTGACAAGACAAAAGACCAAGTGGGTACCTACTTGAAGTTGTCGAAGAAGCGTTTCTGTAGAATAACAGATAGTGCACCGGTGAGTTGCAGGCCAGGTCATCGTACACGCCCCTGTAGATTGGTGGTACGTACCCGATGCAGCGAGTAGCCGGCTTCGAAGATGATCGGCGGTAGCAGTAGGAAGTAGAAGAGTATTTTCTGCAGCAGAGTGAGCGTTCAGATCCTTTCGACGGTGGGACAAACCCCTTTGATTGCAGCTCTGGGACTCACGTTGAACCGCAGAAACTCCATCTCCTTCCGACTCGGGTAGAACAGGCGAGCACTACACAAACGACCACGTCAATCCACACACACGAGCGATATGCAGTTGGTGGTTGGTGGATCGTACCATGCGCCGACGATGAGTCCGAGCAGAATGGCGGCGCCAGATTCGGGCAGATAGTAGAACTTGTACTCCTTGATGAGGTACGCGCAGACAATGCACAGGCCCAGGATGATCACCTACACACAATCACACTCCATAACATGAGCATTGAGCGTGGTTACTATTGTCTTCATGACGGAGACGACGCACAAAGAGCAGCGTGTTGAGTGCGCCAAACTCATGGAGCCCTTCGCCCGCGGAGCGCTCTGATTCCAAAGCAACGACGGCGATTCACAGCACAAGCAGTACATAGATCGATAGCGCAGACACGTGAGTATCTCTCCATGTTGTTATGGTACGCATATACGCAGTATTCACGACGCAAGAACACGCGAACGCACCGGCAAGTTGCATGTCGACCATTTCCGTGTTGGCGCAATTGAGCTTTGACTTCGCGAAAATGAACTGGTCCTTCGGTAGGTACTATATTAGAGCGTTATAATAGGGAGGTTTGAAGCCATTTATGCAAAGTGATTACCCTAATTCAGTTAGTTTCCCTTTTTGCCTTTCTTGCCGCCAGTGTGGGCTGGCTGGCGCACGACGTCGACTTCAGTCGCTGCCGCCACCACAGGCTCCTTCACAGACGTCGTGCTACCTTTGCCCTTGCCCTTGCCCTTCTTACGCGAGCTCTTCGGCTCATTCACTGAAGCAGCTTCATTCTCCTCGACTGGGTCAGCCTTCGAACTGTCAGGGGCCTCCTGGGTCTGAGCCTTAGCCTTGGCCTTGGAAGGGCTTGGCACGGGACTCGCAGCGACTGGAAGCGCAGCCATCGGACTCATGATCGCCGACGAGTAGCTGGCGCTGTTGTTGTCTGAGTCTCGTGGACTCATGTCGGACGTGCGAGGGTTCGCGTAGACCGGCTCGTCCGTCGAGATCGCCTTAGGCGGAGACTTGGGGTGGCTGTGCTTACGCGGGCTGTGATCCTACGAGCATAACAAATGCCAGTCAGACGCAATCGCAGTGGAATACGACATGTCTTTTGTGTACGAACCACATCCTCGCAGTTGTCGTCGAAAGCGAAGAATTTCTGGACAAAATCGACGGATTAATACCACATTCACGAGTCTGCGCGCAGTACCACACTGTACCTTGAGGTGTTCGTCGCTAGTCGCGTGGAAGAAGTCGACCGCCGACTCAATCGCACATACGCGCGTGATAAACGTGTCGAGCTGCAGTCGGCGGTGGTCGAGGAAGTCCTGGTCCAGCGACCACCAGCCAAACAGCGAGCGGATCGCATCGCGGTGGGTTTTGAAGAACGGGATCTCGGCCATCTTGTCAGCTCCGAGCGACAGCTTCAGTGCTCTATTTGACAGGTACTTTTGCGTCAGTGCATGGTAGAAAACGATGCAAAAAGAGCGGTTGTCCACATACTCATTCAGCGTGTCAAACTCCGAGAAGCGGTGCCAGACGTGCCACTCCTTGGCGAGTCGGCGATCAGCCATACGGCTGAACAGCGAGACGTGGCACGTGATCATGTACTCCTGCAGACCACACACACATCAGTCAGAACGGCGGTTCCAGATATTAGATACGAACAACGAGGGGGTCTCACCGCGTGCTTGCCTCCACTGTGGAGTCGCACTTGCGTGACGCGAGCCTCGAAGCAGAACATCGCCTGTGACGCAGGCGTCCTTCCAGGCGACCGCGGCGAGAGCGACGCACTGAAGCGAGGCGGCTGCGGCCCGTCCTTGGCCGCCTGCAGCAGGCGCCGCATCCACATCTTCTTGGTCTCGTCGTCAGGCGCCGACAGAAATACGCGAATCTCGTACCCGCAGCTCGTCACTTCATGGACGTAGAAGCAGTGGGACGTCTCATCGACATTGGGGACATCTGTGTGCTTGGGGTCGGCGGGCACTGGCGTGGCGACGTCCGCGTCCTTGAGGTGGATCTTCCACTTGAGCTCGGCCTGCGAGCGGTCTGTGAAGCCCAAGAGCTGGGCTGAGATGTCGTCGAACTTGACAAAGTCGGTCTGCCAAGTCTTCTTTGCCGCGGTCTCCGCTACGTGGATCGCGAGTAAGGAGCCTTCCACAGACATTCTTGTAGTTGCTGGCACAAAGCGAGGAGAATCAAGACTGCTGGGCTGTCGGCGCAGAATGGGGAGTGTGTGCAGCTCACGCCGCACGCAAGTGTGGCTGCTCGTCCGAATAGAGCTCTTTGGTGCAACGGGTAGGACGTTGCTGGTTGGATGGATTGTGTTATTTTTGAGTTTGTCGACCCTTCAGCTTTTTCGGAACCATATCGTAGGCTCGGTTTTTAATGGGATGAGATTGAGTCATGGGACTTGTACGCGAAAGAAGAAACGTCGAGTCCGAGTGCGTCGACGCCGCTGAGTTCTGCAGCTTCCTGCGATGTGACTTGAGCGGAGTTGGGACGAGAGCGAGCGGTGCCGACATCCTGAATAGGCAAAGTGGTACCGAAAGTCGAGTGAGTGTCGAGAGTGGCGACGACAGTGGCGATGTCCGCGGTCGTTGGTAGCGATGCCGGCGTAGACGTGTTGGGCAAACGAAATCGGTGATGCTCTGGTGCCGCCGACGGATGCAAAGACACTCGAGAGCCGAGACGCTTGCTAATCATAGGGAAGATCGTGGCGTGTGTGCGAATGTAGTCGACTGGCGTGCGACCACGAATGTTCTTCAAGTTGATGCACAGAAAATCAGTCAAATCGAGCCATATCCACCACGGGAATGTCCTTCATAAACTCACTTTGGACGTCCAAACTTCCTCAAGAGTACTGTGAGCTCTGCTGTCGAGGGCAAGTGAGACTTGAAGCAGGAAGTTGCCTTGGCTGTGGCGCGCGGCCCAGTGAAATGCATTGTCTCCCTGATCAGAAACACTCCAAAGTCTCAGCCGCACATCCTCAACAACCAAAACACCTTGTCTGTACGCACTGAGCTGTCTGTGAGCGTCGCGTCAGCTCCGTGGCCCAACAGCAAAATGCCAATTTGAGCGTGGCCTGCTCTCGCCGCGTCCATCAGCGGTGTCAGCCTGGTCGCCGTCTGATGAACGCACCCGTGAGGTTAATATCAATGAATTTCCTCATCGAGCACACTCTCCTGTACATACCGTGTCAATTTGGTCCACGCTTGCTCCGTTTGCTAACAGGAACAGAGCGGCGTCCACGCACCCCCACCAGGCGGCAGAGTGGAGCAGCGTTCTCCCAAACTCGTTAGGTTCCTTGCTGTGAGCGAGCACCAACCTGTCCATGGAATACAAACGGATGTGAGACCGTCTCCACATATCATACTCCATGAATTTGATTAGGAAGAGGGCTCACTTTGCTGCACCTTCAACGAGAAAGTAGTTGCGCAGCATCGCGACGTCGTTCGTCTGCACAGCATCCCACACAGTTCCTGGATACTCGATCAAAAGCCGGCGTGCTTCGGCTCGCTGGCGGCGTCTCGCGTCATCGGTCGTCGAGCGTGAGGTCTTGAAAGAACGCTGCGTGTGAGGATCCGTCGCGTGGTTCACTTCAGACACGTCCGACGTAGAAGTCGAGCTGGACTCCGCTACGTGCGTCGGCGAAGTTGGGGACAGCACGGGCGTCGTGGAATCATCGCCGTCTTGCTGGAGCTGCTGACGCTGTTGCTGGATACGCTGCTCGCGTTTGGCTCGCCGCCTCGACTGATACACGGGCTGACTATCGGCATCAACGTCGGCATACGCTGCGTCTGGACCTCCGTCAGTGCTCATGGTTATTCTCACCTGCCTTCGTCGTCAGACAGATAGAAATCCGATGCCAAAACTGGCGCGACGCTTCAACACGACACTGTTAGATACTTCTACGAAGTACGAAGTAGTACCCAGTCACGGGACTCTATTTGGTGACATCGCATGCACAGCTTACGACCACGACTCCACTACGTAGCGCTTCGTGCGTACGAGCGCCTTCATGAACGTCTCGGCCTCCTGCAGTGACATCTTTCCGACCGAGCGAAGGATGTCACGCAATACCTCGTACACGTCTGTGGGCATTCGCTTGGCTGAGCCAGCGAGATACACGTACGCTCCACCCGTGAGCAGCTCAAACACGCGATCCTTTTGCTCGGCCAGGCGTGTCTGCACGTAGATCTTGTGGGACTGTCGTTGCAAGTTTAAGGTGAGCCCGATGCAAGTGTATAAGGAAGAGTTTCGAGATCAGCCACCTACCTGGTCCCGCGAGAACGCCGTGTGGAGCGACAAGGCACCCGACGTGACCATCGCCTCCAACTCTTCACCGTAGAGGTAGTCCTGTACACGCAACAACGTCAGTTGCTAGGCACCAATACGCCTGGAGAAGAGTCAACTCACCTTTTCCTTGTGACGGCTGCCGAAGTACAGCACGGTCTTGCCAGCGGACGCGACGTCGTCGAGTTGGGCACGCTGAGCCTGACGCTCTTGCGCGATGGCCCGCATGGCAGCAAGACCTGTGCCTGGACCGATGAGGATCATGTCCTTGCTCACATGGGGCGGGTTGAAGAGCCCGGTCTTGATATACAGCGGCACCTCTACCGGCGACGTTGCTGGATCGAGCGACTGGAAGTACGACGAGCAAACGCCACCACGACGGCGCTTCCACGGCGTCAAGAAGTCCACGAGGGCGACTGTCAAGTGTACTTGGCCAGGGTGGATGAGTGGCGACGATGCGATGGAGTACGCACGAGGCTTCAGCGCTGGGATGAATTGCACGAGAAGGCCGAGAGGCACGCGCACACTCGGGAAATCCAGCAGCACTTCGACGTACGTCTTCTTCTCGCGGATGCAGTAGTCGAACAGCAAGTCAGCGCCTTCAGGCGACGCGATCTCTTGCAGTTTCTCTTTCTGTAAGTCAAACAACAAGAGTCAGTCAGTCAGCCAGTCAGACCCCTCATTCTGTGGATAATTACAACGTACCTCCTCTTCATTGGCAGCAAACAGCGAGAGCCGAGCGAAGTACGTGCGGCGGGGCGTGCCCTGGATGTCCAGGTACTTTGTGAAGAGGTCACGCAGGGCCATCGTGGTGGGGAAGTCGGTCTGCTTCGAGCCGTCGGCCGCGTGGATGCTGATGACGCTATCACCTGGGAGGGCAAAGTAGTCCAGCAGCTCCTGGACGCCATTCACATTCTCAGGATACACAGTGGCGATCGCTCCTGCAGGATACTCGAGGCTCTTGTCGCCGAGATCAAACACGAGATGGCGCACGTCCTGCTTCCACTCTTCGGCCGT
>JAADXB010000451.1:0-13491 GCA_023337495.1 Pythium diclinum | reverse complement strand
TGGCGCCGACACCGGAGCCTACCACGCCAGCGCCAACGACGGCGGCGCCGACACCGGAGCCTACCACGCCAGCGCCAACGACGGCGGCGCCGACACCGGAGCCTACCACGCCAGCGCCAACGACAGTGGCGCCGCCGCCTGAGCCTACCACGCCAGCGCCAACGACTCCTGCGCCGACGACAGTCGCGCCTACTCCTGTCCCAACCAACGCTACGACTCCGGCGCCAACGAATGCGACGACGCCAACCCCGACGACGGCAGCGCCGACCAATGCGACCCTCGAGGCCGGCTCGATCAACGCCACCAACACCACGTGCGGCCCTCGCGTGCGCAAGTCCTGGGCAACTCTGTCTCCTGCTGACAAGCAGCTCTACCTGGACGCGGTGAACGCGTCCATGGCGCTGGGCTACCACACGCTTTTCATGGAGGTGCACTCGCAACTTGAGTCGCGGTCCGAGTCGCTGCGCACGTGCGGCTTCCTCTACTGGCACCGCCGTTTTCTATACGCGTACGAGACCATGCTTCGCAGCTTGGAACCTCGCTTCGCCTGTATGACCGTGCCGTACTGGGACTACTACGCTGACTTTGCCAAGAAGATGGCGGGCGAGTGCACATCGTTCCAGAACTGCTCGACGTTCCTCCAGGATATGGGCGGCTCCAGTGGCCCGTCGGTGACGACCTTGATCAACGGCATCAGTACGACGGGCAACTGCAGCAACGCGACGTTTATGTCGAACTTCTGCCACTCGTCCTCGGTGTCCGGCGCGGCCTGCAACCGCTGCATCCCACGCAACGACTGGGACAACAAGGCGTTCCCGTCGGGCTTTGGCTACTCGTCGCTAGCGAGACTGCTCAGCAGCTCATTCCAGTACGCCGTCTTCAGCCAGAACCTGCAGTACGGCACCCACAACTCGATCCACAACACCGCCATGGGCGCGTACGGCACCATGGCCATGTCCGCCGACCCGATCTTCTACCCGCATCGGTGAGTTGCTGACGCTGTAGCTGATATCTAGCAACTCTGTGGACTGGCGGACTGACTGACTTATCGGATACCTTTGTTTGGTTTTCATAGTGCGACCGTCGATATGGTGCATCAAATGTTCTACGACTGCCAAGTCGGTCGCGTGATGACCGAGACGGAGAAGAAGACTTCCGGGTATGCCTTTCAGCAGTGTATCCTATCATCGTCAGACGTGTGTCCCGTCGTCACAGCCAACCAGACGATGAACTGGCAGTCGCTGACGATGCCCAAGACCAAGGCTGAAGCCCATCCGATGCTCGCCCCGTTCTTCACGCCGCTGCCAAACCAGTACTGGCAGTGGGTCAGCGGCACAGACCTGGGCAACTTCTCCTACACGTACGAGAAGGACACACTGTTTGCCATCCTCGTAGCCAATGGAATCTCCTGCCCGAAGAACAAGATCCTCCGTGAGCTCCAGGAGAAGCCGAAGCTCCGTCGTGCGCGTGAGCTGCAGACGACTACGACCACGAATATCACAGTCTCCCCCACGGCCGATGTGCGCACGAGGTCGGTCGTCAAGACTTACAACTTGTTCTCGAACATTTACAAGTCGGCGTTCAGCACCATGGGCTACAACCGCGACCTCGCGTACGAGCAGGTCGAGCTCATGGAGTGCAAGTACTACAACGACCAGCTCAACACAGTCGACAACCTGTCGGATGAGTTCAAGCGCAACTTTGGTCTGCCGTCCACTGCTTGCACGCCTTGCGGCTGCCGCATCCAGGAGCTCAACAGCGGCAAGAAGAAGATCCAGGTCAGCGACTGGAAGACTACCTTCAGCTGGTTCCTGAACTAGAGAGCTCTTCGACTTCCGAGCCACGTGACGTCCTGTGGATGCAAGCAGCTACGTCACCAGTGGCTCGGCGTGAGTTCATGTCCAGTGCCTCGTGCCACCACCAACAAGTGGGGAGAAGTCTTCCTCTCCCACGTAGATATTGGTTTTGCAGTCCTCTTCTCCTCTCTTTCTATATTTTGTTTTTCAGATGGCTTTCGCGTAAAATTTTCTAACATAGCTACATCACTGTTTTATCCCTTTATCTTATATTTAGTGTTCGTAACTTATTCCCAGTCTGTGCTGATCTTTGGGTCTCACATAACTCTTCGGAATTCCGCAAGGAGTTGCTGATGCTGCTGACGTCGCTGCGCCGCCGCTCAGCGTCCGTGGCTCTGGCTCAGCACGCGCCGCGTCGACTTGTGCGTCTCATGGCCACTCAATCCAAGGGCTACGAGGCCTTCGGCTCCTTCCACACGCCGTCCACAGCCGCGCTGTTCGCTGGGGAGATGCCCGCTGATCTGCCGTCTCCAGCCTCCTTCCTGCCGCCGCTGACGACCGCTGACCGCCTTCAGCTCGGCTCTTCAGCATCCGCTGACGCTGACGCTCAGCACAATCGTGAGCTCTTTACTGTGGCGTTCGACCAGTGGACGTACCTCAACCACGGCGCCTTCGGTGGTCCCACAAAGTACGCCAGCGCCGTCGCGAGTGCCTGGCGTGCTCTCGCTGACTCGCAGCCGCTGCGGTTCAACGACCGACTGCTGTTTCCCTACGTCGTGCAGTCCATCCAGGCGCTGGCGCGCGTGCTGAACGTCGCTGACGCGCAGGAGCTCGTGCTGCTGCCCAACGCCACGTCCGGACTCCACTCAGTGCTAGCGTCTGTGCTGAGCCACTCGCTGAACAGCGTCGCTGAAAACGAGAAAGAAGACGTGGTGTTCTGCTTCAGCACGCGGTACGGCGCCGTGCGCAAGATGCTGCAGAGCCTGGAGACTCAACCCACAAGGAAGACGCTGCGTGTCCACGAGGAGCCGCTGACGCTTGCTGAATCCTACGACGACGACGTCGTGCTGGACAAGCTGACGCGGTGGCTGAATGAGCTTCAGCACGCAAAGCACACACGCTGTCCGCTGGTCATAGTGGACCACATCACGTCCAACACGGGCGTCGTGCTGCCCGTGAAGCAGATCGTTGTGCTGTGCCATTCCCGTGGCATCCCCGTTCTCGTGGACGGCGCCCACGGGCTGCTGAACCTGCCGCTGAATCTCGACGACCTCGCCGCTGACTACTACGTGGGCAACTGCCACAAGTGGTTCGCATCCCCCAAAGGCGCGGCCTTTCTCCACGTGAACAAACGCACAGGCCTTCAGCAGACACGCGACGTGGAGATCCAGCCGCGCGTGGTGTCCCACGGCTTCTTTGACGGCTTCCAGAGCGCGTTCATGTGGATCGGCCTGCAGGACTACTCGCCGTGGCTGAGTCTGCCCAAGTGTATTGAATTCTGGGAGCTGCAGGGCATTCAGCAGAGTCGCGAGTACATGCACACGCTGACTCAGCACGCGACTGAGCTGCTGTATACTGCATGGGGGATGGACGACGAGCTCACACGCGCCAAGAGCTTCCCTCAGCACAAGCGCCACGCTATGAGGCTCGTGCTGCTGCCGTCTCAGCGGATTTTCAGCGTGGATGCCAATGGCTCAGCCGCCAACACGTCCGCTGACGCCAAGCACATCCAGGACACACTCCACTTTCAGCACCGCATCGAAGTGCCCGTGAAATGCGTCGATGGAAAGCTCTACGTGCGGATCTCCGCCCACGTGTACAACCACATCAGCGACTACGACAAGCTCGCGGAGGTCGTGCGCAATGAGTTCAAGTAGAAAAAAACTCAAAAAGTGATATGAGTATCAATTTTGAAAAAATAGATCCCGAACAGTCGCATCCGCACGATCATTATCGGATACCTTGCCAACAAGTGAGACTTTCCTTTTTTTTCACAGACACCATGGCAGCGTATCTTCGTATCTTGACGCTGCTGCTTGTCTTGGTGCTCGTGGATCATACGCGTGCGCTTGAATCCAGTGTCTCGCTGTCTCCTGAGCTCTCTGTGAGCGTCGCCTCGCTGACTGCTGGGGATCCTGGGTCAGCGGACGTGCTGCTCACATGGACGGCGTTCAACTCGGAGCTCCATTACGCACCCAATGCCTTCCCTGGGACAGCCATCTCCACTGGAAACAGCGACCCCGTCCTCTCCTATGAGGCGCAGTACTCCGTCTCAGGCACTGACGCCTGGAAGATGCTCTCCGACCGGATCTCCGGAACGACAATCGCGCAAGGACTACCGCGCAGCGACCGCCACGAGAAACAGCGCGTCTTCACTCGCGTGGACGCCGGCCAGACCATCTCCGACGGTTTCTTTCGCTTGACGCTGTCCCACGCAGGCACGAGTCCGCTGGATATGCACCAGCATACGGTGACGCCGCCCATCGCCTTCGACGCCAGCGAAGCGCAGGTGAAAACAGCACTGGAGACCCTCGATGTTGTGTCAAACGTGCAGGTTTTTCGTCGCGTGCTCGACGCTGCTGCTGGGACATTTGAGTGGACGGTGCTGTTCGACCCGCCGCTCGACGCGATCACAGATCATGGTGATCTTCCGCTGTTGGCGTTATATTCCGAGTCGATTTCGGCCGCGTACAGCGGCCCAAGCGACCAGGTTGCCGTCCAATCCGAGCGAGAAGGCGCCTTCCACGACGTCGTGTGTGTGGACGACTGCCAGACCGTCGCGTCGACTCTGCCAGTGGGAGCCACGCTCACCTTCCGCGTCCGCGCACGCTTCGCAGCCAGCGGTTGGAGCGACTGGAGCCGCACGAGTGAGCCGCTTGTGATCCCACCGACGCCTCTGCCGCGTGCGCCGTCGTCGCCTGAGCTCATTGCGGTCTCGCCGTCTCAATTCACGATCCGATGGACATCCAACGGCGCCGACAACGACTTGTTTCCGGTGCAGTCGTTCCACTTGCAGCAGCGCTGCGGCCGCGACCTCAGCTGGCGCTCCGTGCAAACGCAGATCCCGCCAGGACGCACTGGAGTCACTGTCGCCACTTCATCGCCCGCTCTTCTTCCAATGACACCGTGTGTGTTCCGCGTTTCAGCGACCAACGCGAACGGTGTCGGCCCCTTCAGCACACCGTCGGGACTCTATCGAACACTTGCCGCTGCGCCAGGACCTCCTCGACGACTCGCTGTGCTGAGAGATCCTATGCGGCTGACGTGGCAGCCACCAGCGACGGACGGAGGCTTGGAGATCACAGGTTATGAGGTGCAACTGCGGGCGTTTGGGTCGACGACGTGGACGTCAGCCGTGAACCTCACGAAACCGAGCTGTGTTCTGTCCGAGACGAGGCTGGCGATCGAACCGTACACGCGCTACGTCGCTCGGGTCCGCGCACGGAGTGCTGTGGGATACTACAGTGCGTTTGGCGAGTCGCAAGACTTCCTCACGGACTTTCAAGTGGACGAAAACATCACAACGACGGCCCCAGTGACGACATCGCAGGCCAAGATACTCTTCTCGGCCTCACGAGCCACGGTAGCGAACTCAATTGACCACAACTACGTCCACGGCGTCGGCAACGGCGGTGAGCTACGTGGCGAGGACGGCGAGCCGGGTGTCGTGCTGATAATTCCGATCACATTCGACGGCGAGCTGCTGGATGAATGGGCATTCTTCTTCACAGGAGCGACGCAGAGCTACCAGGTGCCAGTCGATAACAACCCACGCAGGCAGATCGTCGCTGTTGACACGTACGCGTGGGGTGGAGGCGGTGGAAGCGGCGGGAAGACGGCGTGGGGCACTGGTGGTGGTGGTGCTTTCGCTCGAGGGGTTTTCCGAGTCTCTGGAGGCGACCGCATCGAAATCCTTGTGGGCGGAGGAGGAAAGGGCTTTAATAACGGAGGACGAGGCGGCTGGAACGGCGGTGGCAATGGCGGCTTTGGTGCCTTTCCTGGAGGAGGAGGAGGCGGCGCCTCTGAGGTGCGAGTCAATGATCAAACGATTCTCGTAGCTGCAGGCGGAGGTGGTGGAGGCTCAAGCGACTACTGCTGCGCTCACGGCGGTGGTGGAGGAGGAGCCGATCCAGCAGAAGACGGACTTCATCCAGATGAGACCACGATCCCACTTCATAGTCGCGTCACTGGAGTCGTGAGGAACGAGTACCACTCGATCAACGTCGAAGGCGATTTCCGAGACTTCGTGGGGCTGCCTGCTCGCCACGGCAACTTGGATTTTGGAAGAGCGGCGTCCTCAGCCGACTACACGACGCTTGCGACGGGTGGAGCAGGAGCGTCGTCAGACCAACCGGGAGTCGCAGGCCACCCAGCATCCTACGTGGTCTCACGCGTCGGAAAATGCTTCGTGAACGCCGACAGTGGGTCTCTGGCCGTGTCTTCGTCACTTGCGGCTCCTCAGGCGACACCTGGACGTCGTCGACAAGGCGGGAAGGGTCAAGATGGTCAGGATTGTGGTGGTGGCGGCGGGGGCGGCTACTACGGCGGTGGAGGAGGCGGCTCTGGCATCGACGGCGCTGGTGGAGGCGGTGGCAGCAGCTACATCGCGACGGAACTCATCTTCGTACGGCCACAAAGCATCGCCAAGCAGCAGCAAGAGGGCGTCGACAACTTCACAGTCGCTGCAGTGTCCTCCACGTCCGTGAGACTCAGCTGGAAGCCGCCGATGGACGGATTCCTGCATCCGGTGGAGGCGATCGTTGTGGAGATGGCCAACCGATCCGCGAACGAGAACTTCCGGCTCAAGCGCGTCTTACCTGCAAACGCGACGCAGTTCACAGTAGACTCATTGAAGCCCGCGTGGTGGTACCGGTTCCGAGTGAAGCCTCTCTTTCGCGACGCCGCCGTCGGTGTGTACAGCGAAGTCCGCACAGTTCAGACGCCTGCGACGCCGTCAAACACCTGGAAGCGAGTCGTCGGCGTTCGATCCTTGGACGAGCGGACGACCCACGCGAACTCTCGCTTCGTGGACGCGCAGCCACTGAGGCGTCTGCCGTCCGCTCGACGAGGCCACTCGCTCACGGCGTTTGACGACGGGTTCTTGTACTTGTTCGGAGGGTTGAGTTTCGGCTACGCGTGCAACCAGGCTCACAAGGCGGCCTGCATCACCAGCAACGGCGTCAACAACGAGCTCTGGAGGTTCGATACGCGCACGTTGCAGTGGATGGAGCTGCTGACGCTCGGAGGCCCGCCACCCGCACGAGAAAAGCACACGATGGCCATCGTGTCGAGCCATTTGCTGTTGTTTGGCGGTCGTAAAGACGGCGTGAGCGACACGACAGCGGCGTTGAACGACCTCTGGAGCTTGAAGATCGCGTCCACCACACGCAAAACCACGGCGACGCTGCGAGACCGAGAGAGTAACCTGCCTATCGGAGATGGACACGAGACGTTCACGATGGGAAACGTCGGGAATACGCCGGATATGTGCGTGGCCGACATGACGGTGACCGTGGATCTCACGCACGCGTGCCAGCAGACGCTTCGTATCGAGTTGTTTGGTCCTGGGCCGTCCACGTTCCCGCAACGCCAGCAAACCACGACGTCTCCAGTCGACTCACAGACGGTAGAGACCATCTGGAGTGACCCGACGGGCTCCAGCACAGGCCAGCAGCGCGTGACACCGACGACACCAAGCGCGCGGTCGTTCCCAGTGACTCTGCAGCGTCCAGAGATGGCGTCAACAGGATCACCCTGCGTCTCGGGGGCTCGCACGCTGTCCTTCACAACCGCAACATCTTCTTCTGGTGCGTCTCGGCCTCTCGAGTCTCTCGCAGTCTTCCGACAGATCTCGGCTGCTGGCGGGTGGACACTCAGCGTCACGGACATGACGCTAGACGGCTACACTGGCACGCTGAACTCGTGGGACATCTCGTTTACGCTGACGCCGTGCGTGCCGAGCTTCACGTGGACCAACGTCGGCTTGGCTGCCACTGGAACGCCGCCGACCGCCAGATTTCAGCACTCCACCATCGTGTACCAGTCGTCCATGTTCGTCTTCGGAGGCCGCAGCGTCAGCGACGCCAAGCCGCTGACTGATTTATACCGGCTTGACTATGACGCGGCTGGAAACACGGGTGTGTGGACGACGCTGCTGCCCGTCACGGCGTACCGCGACAAAGTATTCTTCCACGGACGCACGATGCTGCTGACGCCGTACGATCTGCTGGCCGTCGGGCAGGGGCTGCGCGCTCGTGTGACGACCTCCGAGTCCCACGTACTCAACTCGCCCGTCCTCGTCGGGCGAAAGTCGATCACCGAGACGCTGGCTGCGTGGCAGACACTGCCGATCCAAGTTGCAGAGGAGTACGGTGAGAAGGTGACGCCTCTGGCTCGGTACTGGTCCTCTGCCGCGCTCACCAGCGACTCAGTTCCCCCTCGAATGTATCTCTTCGGTGGGCAGGACGACACGACGCTCATGAACGACTTCTGGGTGCTGGAACTGGAGAAGCTGGCCGAAGAAGAGCCTTCAGCTGACCTGGAGACGAGACGAACGGAGATCTGCACGTGGCGACTGGCGAATGCAGCACTGCAGCAAGCGTGGACGGCGTCCTGTGGCGCGACAGCGGCTCGTGTGGCGGCCAATACAGCGACCGAGTGCTCGCTGGACACGCTGCTGCTGTACGCGTGGTGCACCAAGACCTACCAGACCATTCAATTGTAGGAAACCTACTCGTCCACTGGCTCGTACTCGATCTCGTCCACCTGGAGAGGCCCCAGGAGCTCCTGGAGGATCGTCAGCACGCGGCTTCGCACGGTTTCCAGCTGATGCGGCGGCAGGAAGCGGTCGGAGACGGACGACGCGACGGTCACGAGTGCTGGCGGCGAGTCAGCGGCTCGTACAAAGTCGCTGAACTGACTCAGCAGATTGGTGAGCTCGTCGTTGGTACTCTCGTGGTGTGGTAGGTCGAGACACGGCGCGGCGCTCCACACTAGCGCGAGGAGTTCGCTGTCGCTGGAGATAGAGCGGAGGAAGTCAGCGAAGCGCGTCAGCGTGTCAGCCACGTCAGCCGCGTTGTCAGCGTACAGCGACGCGAGCGTAGCGAAGGCGTCCTGGGCGTCAGCAGACGAAGGGTCCTCGTACAGCCGCTGGTGTTGGACACGCGCCACGGCGTCCAGGAAAGCACGGCGCTCAGCGATGCGCTGCTGAGGAGTCAGCGTCAGCGAAGTCGCTGAAGCTGAAGCTGAAACTGAGGCTGAAACTTTGTACCGAGGCAGCGTGAAGACCCTAGCCAGCAGATCCACGGCGTCAGCATCTAAATGGGCCTCCAGGTCCTTGCGGAAGGGGTTCCAAGTCGAAAAAAAGTCGAGATCCACGTCTAAAACCCACGGCGAAGGCGTCGCTACAGCCACAGGCAGCTCCACTACGGATAGATCCCAGAGTCTATCATACACAGACGTCTAAATTAATACCAATATAGACCGAATAATACAAGTACACACGGTCCACTCACTTGATAGACGCGGCGTCCATGGCGTCGACGGGCGCGTACAGGTCGTCGTCGATAAAGTGCGGCCAGGGGCAGTTCACGGATAGACGCGAAGGCCTCTCAGACGAAGAGCTCACTCGGCCTAACGCGATCTGATCCATAGACGCGTCTGCCTGCATCTGCGAGGCCCACGGCGACTTGATCCACGTGACGCGGTCGACGTGGCCGGCGGCGATCAGAGGCAGGAGGAACTCGGCGATGCCCGACGGCGAGTCGTCCAGTGCGTCGTACAGACGCTCGGGATCGAAGACCACGGCGGCGTCGATGGAAGGAGAGAAGGAGAGGTCGGGGTGCGCGTCGAAATGGACGACGTGGACGCGTTGGAACGGCAGCACGCGGCGGCGAATTGCCTGAGTTACGAAGGAAAGAGTGAATGAGGGGTTTGAAGGTGGATATTGAGAAGGTTAGAGGAGCAATTACCAAGTGGATTTCGGGCAGGACGTGGTGGTGGTCATCAGCTATGACCACGCGAAGAAGTGGCTTCTGAGGCTTAGTCATGGAGACAGGAGGACGCGCGGAGGGAGGCGCTGGTGGCGTCGTCATTTTCGTGCGCTTTCGGTTGTGGATGGAAGCCGGTGATCTGAGGATTTGTGTCGTCAGTCTCAGACTCAGATAGTGAATCAGAGATGTACCTGGAACATTGCGGTCTTGTATTGAGGGTAGTTGAGGTACCCAATCTCATGATGCCTCGTCAACATGACGCCGGCTGTTCGTTAGACCGACCGCACGCGTCTAACCGGAGGAGGCGTGCGTGCTTCTGGACCGCATTGTTCAAGTTGACCTCAGACGCTGGACGCTGGTGAACGCACGGCAAGCGCGCGACGATGGACGCACACCAGAGCCCCACGCAGGCGTTCGCGCACAAGACGCTGTTCCTCACGGGCGGCACCGGCTTCTTCGGCAAGGTGCGGTCTAAAATCCCGTCTAAATGCTGGACGCGCGTCATGGTCTAAAACACACGACTGGATCTAACGCTTTGCTTTGCGGTCTATTCTTCGTTAGGCTATCATCGAGAAGCTGCTGCGCAGTGCACCCACTATCGAAAAGGTACCGGAGCCTAAACGCCGTCTATCCTGGTCTAAATCTTCCGGTCTAACCAGCGACTTGGATCCTCCAGATCATCGTGCTCATCCGCCCACGCAAGGGCATCTCCGCCGCCGACCGCTTGGAGAAGGAGATCATCAGCAGTGCGATCTTCGACCGTCTGCGTCGTGAACGCGGCCGCGATGCCGACAGCTTCATCCGGTCTAAACTCCAGGCCGTGGCCGGCGACGTCACCACGCCGATGCTGGGTCTATCCGAGCCCGATAGACTCATGCTGCAACAGTCTATCCAGATTACGATCCACTCGGCCGCGACCGTCCAGTTCAACGAGCCGCTGGACGTGGCCGTGGAGATGAACTGCCTGGGCGTTCTCAACACGCTCGACTTCGTCCACACGTGTCCCCACGTCGAGTGCCATCTCCACGTCTCGACGGCTTACGTCAACAGTAACCTCCGCGCCGGCGTCAAGTCTATCCGAGAGGAGCTCTATCCGTTAGACTTCGACGTCGAGGAGGCCGTAACCGCCGTAACCCGCGCCTCGGCCTCGGAACTCGAGCGTCTCCACGTCAACCTCATGGGTACGTACCCCAACACCTACGCGCTCACCAAGTCCATGGCCGAGCACCTCGTGGTCAAGCGTGCGCGTCCGACGCTTCCGCTCGTGATTTTTAGACCCACGATCATCGGCGCCAGCTGGAAGGAGCCCGTACCCGGCTGGATAGACCAGATCGCCGGCGCCGGGGCTATCTTTTTAGCCGTGGGTATGGGCGTGTTAACAATCCTCCCAGGAGACCCTCGCAACGTCGCTGATATCGTGCCCGTGGACCTGTCTGTTAACACGGCGCTCGTGTCAATTGCCGCCGTGGTCAGGAGTAAACACAAGCCTCTCGAGCCTCTCCCGAAGCCGTTTATCGTGCATTCAGGCACGTCGGACCCTCGCCAGAACCCCCTCCGCTGGCGTGTGCCCTGTGGCATCGTGCCGGACTATTTCCGCAAGAACCCGCCCGTGCGAGGGCTTTTCCCAGCCAAATTCCACATGACCACGACCCACCAGCAGTTCCAAGTCGAGTGGTTTCTCAACTACGCGCTGCCGTCGTCCGTGTACTCGACGCTGGCCAACAAGAGCGGCAACGAGCACCACATGCGCGAAGCCGCTCGGCTCTGGCAGCTCACGTGGCGCGCACGCACGCTGGTCGAGGTGTTTAAGCCCTTCACGGAGAACCAGTGGGTGTTTACAGCCGACTCGATGGAGATTTTGAAGAAGTTTGCGACCGACACGACCCACGAGTGGTGGTTGGATGCCAACGAGATCGCGTGGGAACGATACATGTTCAACTTCTGCGTCGGGCTCAAGAAGTACATGCTCAAGGAGGACGTGATCGACGTGGACGTGGACGGAGTGAACCACACGGAGCTCGCGCTCAGCACCAAGCGCATCCTCGCGTGGGACCCGGACCACCACGCCATCTCGTTCCCGGGGCTGTTGTCGGACATCTCGTGGGCCTACACGTCGAGTCGCAAGCCAGGGTACACCAAGTCGGGTCTGCTGGGTCGGTTCATGGGCTTGACGGGCTGGAAAGAAGGCATGAACCACGAAGCCAGCCACGTGCCGCGTCAGCATATCGAGAGCATCGGCGGCGTCCGCAACAGCGTGCTGGAGTCGGAGGCCGTGCGACTGGCGATCGCGAGTCGAGCGCAGGCCACAGGACGATCGGAGACCGACGTGGGGGAAGAGGCGCAGAGCATGCTGGACGCCATGGCCGCGCAGGTGGACTACAAGGCCGTGCGCAAGTTCGGCTGGATGCTGCGCAAGGTCTTCCGCCGCATGTACGACAGCATCAACGTGGACGAGAAGGGGCTCATCCAGGTGCGCGAGCTCATGCGCACGCAGCCGAACAGCAGCATCGTGCTGATCCCGACCCATCGCTCGTACGTGGACTTTCTGCTCATGAGTTATCTGTTCTTCGCGTACAACATGCCCGTGCCGTACATCGCCGCTGGAAACGACTTTTCGAATATGGGCGCTGTGAGCAAGATGATGCGCGAGTGCGGCGCGTACTTTATTCGGCGATCGTTCCGCGACGACTCGCTGTACGCCACGATCTTCGAAGAGTACACCAAGGTGAGACCGTGATGTTTTACACTGATTGTGTGTCCTGGCGGGGAAACTAACGCGTGGGGATTGTGGTTGTAGTATCTGATTTCGAACGGCCACACGGTCGAGTTCTTCATCGAAGGCATGCGCAGCCGCAGCGGCAAGCAGCTCAATCCAAAGTTCGGCATCCTTGGCTCCGTCGTGAGCTGCTTCCTCGATAAGCGCGTCGACAACGTACGTCGTTCTGAAGTCTCCAATTGTGGATGATTCTTCTCACCTATGTGTACCTGCTCTCTTTGTAGATCTTCATTGTGCCGGTGACGATCGACTATGAGAAGCCGCTGGAAGTGATGCTTCACCAGAACGAAGTGCTGGGCGAAGGCAAGGTCAAGGAGTCGCTGAGCGCGCTGCTCAAGTCGTGGCACGTCACACGCCAGAACTTTGGCTCTATTTCCGTGCAGTTTGCGGAGCCCATCAGCATGAAGGACTACGCGCAGTCGCTGCAAAGCGCGACTCAGCCAGTCGCCAAGCAGACGCTCGTGCAGGAGCTGGCCTACGACATCACGGACGCCATGATCGCCGCGTCCACGTGCACGACGTCCCACATCGTGGCGACGCTGCTGCTGCTCTATCGCCAGGGAATCGCCAAGTCGGAACTCGTGCAGCAAACCAACTGGCTGCGTCTCGAGATCCTGCGTCGCGGCGGACGCGTCACGGGGACGCAAGGCCGCTCGCCGGCCGTAATCGTGGACGGCGCCTTGGAGCTGCTCAAGGAGCTGGTCGTGCGACGACGCAAGGATCTGGTCGAGCCCGCCATCACCACGGTTCGTACTCTGCCCACTGCTTGTTGAGTAGGAGGATGTTGACTGACTGACTGAGTGTTTTCCATGCTACAGCGCGAGCAGTATCCGAATATGATCGGCCTTGGCTACTACCGCAACAAGATCCTGCACTGGTTCAACCGTGAAGGCGTGCTGGCGTGTGCGTTCCACGCGCTTGAGGTCTT
>JAADXB010000450.1:0-13516 GCA_023337495.1 Pythium diclinum | reverse complement strand
AGTCCACGACGCTCTGCAGCGGCCATGGCACGTGCACGTCGACTGGCACGTGCTCGTGCAAGTCAGGTTACACGGGTACGCAGTGTGCCGACACGACCACGACCACGACGACGTCGGGCGGCACGACGGGCACCAACACCAACGGCAACACGGGTTCCAGTGACGCGACCAGTCTCATGAAGACGGCGGGTGCTGCTCTCACGACGCTCGTGGCGGTCGGTGTAATGATCTTCGCGTAAGCGGATCAAACTGACGTCGTCCTTCCTACTCACTATAATCGAAATGCAATGCATTCGAATTCATCATCATCTATCTACTCTGAGTTATTCATTACTTTCTTATGGGTTCGTTCAATCGTCCATCCAAAAACACCACACGGCTCCTACTCACGCTATATCCACCATACTGGAAAGTACTCGTCCGGGGCAGTGGAGGTCTCTATCGTTGGATCATCACGGGTTTTCAAAGCAGTAGTTCGCAGCGGCCTGGACGTCGCCTCTCGTCTTGACCAGCGCCTCGCCTGCCTTCTCTTTGGAAAAGCCCATGTCCATGAGCTGCTTCACGCGGGCCGAGCGGCGGAAACGGATCACGAGCGGACGCGTCTGGGCCTTGATCATCTTCATGGCTCGCTCCACGGGGTAATGCTGCAGCGGGTGGCCGTTCGCCTGGATGAGCAGGTCAAAATGACCGATGTAGCCACACTTCTCCGCACCAAACACCTCGCCATTGACGCCTCGGGGGAAGCTCGTGACGCACAAGTCCGTGCCGATCTTTTCTAAGAACATGCCGAGGATCACCGACTCTTCGTTGAAGCGCACGTCGTACTCGTCGGCGCTTGGCGGAGAGTTCATGGAGATCGTGCGAGGACACATGGCGATCGCTGAGGAGACCGGCAGAATGTCCTGAGCAGAGACGCCAAGATGCTGAAGCTGGGCGAGTTCGAGCTCTCGATCCACGGGCACGTCGACGATTGAGAGCGACGAAACCTCTGGAAGTGACTGCGTTTTCCGTGTCGATGCTGGTCGTGATGGGGAGCTGGCTGCCGGTGCTGGCGGTGGCAAGTCGTTCGGCGGTGGGGCCGTCGAATTTGACGAAGCGGTTGTCGAGGGCGACAACGTCGGTGATCCAACGGCGTCTTCCTGGACACTGGGCAGCGTCGGCGCCGCACCAAACAACGAGGACGCCGTGGGTGATGGGACGTCCTCGTCGGGCGATTCCTGGATCGAAGGCGGGTTAAGGTCTCCTTGCATCGAGGAAATGGACGAGCTCTTGTTGCGTTCGCGCAGCATCGACGGTGAGCTCAAGCTGCTGAAGAGGCTCACAGACGAGTCCTTGCGCTGGTCGGGCAGCTCGTAGAACATGAGCACGATCTGGAAGCGGCACTTGAGACACTCTTCCACGACGTTCTCCCAAGTGCCCAGCTCGAGCACGCGGCTATCGTCGAACAGCAGCCACGCCTTGTGTGCTGTGCTGTAAAATACAGCGATGTAGTGGCGACCGTAGTAGCACACGAAACCACGCAGTCGGTAGGTCGTTCGCAGTCCGCCGTTCTTGAACTTGAGGACTGGGCCAGCGGCATCAAAACACCGCGCGAGATCGATTCGATACTCAATGTTCTCCAACAGACCCTGAACTTGCTCCTTCGTGGCCGAGTTGGTCGCCCACAGCACAGACATGGCAAACACCATCGGGAAGCGGTGAATCGTTCGCTACAATAGACAGCATCGTGAGTTCTAGGTGCTCGCAAAGTCGCATGTATCCTATAAGCAAGCGTACCTCTTTGATGTTCTTGCCCTTGCATTCTTTCTGGTCGCACGAGGCCGCGACGTCGCCGTCCTGCAGCGAGAAGCGGCGGATCATCTGCTCCATGGACTCGTACTTCTTCGAGTAGAGGTCCACGGCGTAGGTCGTGAAGACCAAGTTGCTGTACAGATCCCAGTTGGTCGAGTGGCGGCACGAGTCGCACACGTACCGGTCGTAGATCTGGTGGCTGAACACCAAGTGCGGGATCGAGTTCTCGTCAAACACGGCCTGCGGGGTCTCTTCGTAGTCCTGGCTCACGATCCGCACCAGCGATTTGACCATTTCCGAGGTCTTCTTGGTCTCGCCAATCTCCGTCACCACTGTCTGCTGGTGCATGAGATTCAGCAGCGTGAGCAGCGTCTCCTCTGCGTCGTACATCGCGCCTTCCTGGAAGTTCTTGTCCGCGGCGTACAGCACGCTGAGTCCTTTACGCAGTCCTCTCGAGTGGATCAACGAGCCGCTGGTCGTGTCGTCGTACTCCATCATGATGCCCTTGAGTGCTCGCAGCACGTTGGCCTCGACACTGCGCGACTCGTCCTTGATCTCCACGTGCAGCAGGAAGTGGCGCATGCTCGTGAGATGCCAGAAGCTCTGGATCACGACGTTCAGGAAGCAGCTATTCTCGCCCGACGCATTCAGCAAACCGCGATGCACGGACGCGCCCTTGACCCACAGATCCGCCTGCTTCTTGGTCTCGAGCTTGGTCGCGTCACCTTCACTCAGACTGCGTGGAGGCATCGCTGGAAGCAGAGGAGCTCCTGACGTAGGGCTCACCGCCGGCACGCCGTGGAGTCCTCCGACGATCGAGCCGTCGTCTTTGGTCGCGACGACCCAGCGCAGATACTGCATCCACTCCTGCGCGGCCGAGTCCATGGGCGCGTCGACCTCCAGCATGCGGTCTGCGTGGTCGCTCTGCTGCGTGACGCTCACGAGAAACGCGAACTTACGGCCGTTCCAAGGCGCGACACCGAGCACCTTGTACTGACGCAGCGGCTTGACACTGGTCGACTGCAAATCACCCGACGATGGCTGGAACTTGAACGTCGAGAGCATCTGGTTGTCGCGCGTGAGCACGCAGTAGCGCATGTGCCGCGGACGCACGTTCACCATGGAGCGGATCTTGAGGTTGAGCCATCCGCGGTGCACGACCTCGCCAAGTGCCGTCTTCTCGGGCGGGTTTTGCGTCGGCAACGGCGTCGCCTGCATCGTGGATTAGATGGATGGAATGCGCGAGACAAGGGGGATACACACACGCAGACAGAAGAGGTAGATGCCGGAATGCGGCGGCGCTACGGATGCAGGAAGCCGCGCGTGTTTCGTCCTGTCCTCTGGCGTGCGGGGGCTTTCTGGCTCGCTTTTGACGGCCGAGTTCAATGCTCCGTACGTACTGTCACGTGGAAGGCTGGCTCTGGGTCGTGGGGATAATCCAGCTGGAGAACTATACAACGATCTGATTGGCTGAAATCAAGTGTAGGATGGGTATCAGCCAATCACAATGCGGTATAGACTCTACAGCGTTGACAATGTCGCACATTTCGGCAGCCGCTAACTCAAAATTCAGGAAAAAAAGACGGCATTGCGACAACCAACTTTCTGGACTGGACACTCAACTGGCGCGTTTGACACACGACAGCAATTGCAGATCACTGACCAACTTCAACTGGGAGCCGCTGCTGCGCCAGTCAGTCGGTCAGTCAGTCAGTCAGTCAGTTGGACGCATCGCTGTCTACGACGTCCTCTTCCTCTTCTTCCTCTTCTTCTTCCTCCTGTTCTCCGGCCTCTTTGTCATCTCCCGCCTCAGATTCGGAGTTTTGCTAAAATACCAGAACCAATCATCAAATATCAGTAAAACAGCATCAAAAATGTAGCCATGTGTCGTCACATCATCGGATCCACTGTGGATGCCGCGTACCTCTTCATGCTGCGCATCATCATCATCATCGCTTGCGTCGCCACGGCGGCGGGAGGATCGTGAAGATCGAGAAGACCGAAGCGAGCTGCTCGCTGCCTCACCTCCACGCAGGCGGCGACTTGTACGCGTGGGCTGCTCCTCCTGGAGGCGTCGGCGTTTGCGGTCGCGACCTCCGTCTTCCTCCTCGTCTTCCTCCTCTTCGTCCTCCTCTCCGCTCTGACCGGCGTCGGACTCGTCGTCGTCGGGCTCCTCCTCGTCGCTCATGTAGCTGCGGTAGTTGACAGCTTTCCGCGTCCGCAGTGATCGGCCGCTCGACTCGGGCAAGATCGACGTCATGTCCAAGCCCGTGCTGCGCAGCATCCGCGGCATCCGTGCAACGCGCTGAGCTTTCTGGTGCTTCTTCTTCTCGCGGCGTTCGAGCGACTTGGCGACGCCACTGGCGATTGCCTGCCAGAGCTGAAGGTCTGCAGTCTCAGTGGAGTATGACAGTGCGCGAACGAATGACTGGAGACTCGCCAAGTCATCAGAGACCGTCTCCCAGTTGGAGCCATCGAGCGTTTGACACCGACACAGCCACGCCGAGCCATCAACGAAGTTCGATGGGTCTTCGAGAAGGTAGTAGCTTCGCTTGGTGGCGTCCTGGCCGAGCACGTCTTCGCGAAGACTCTCGGGCGTCGTCTCGTCCTTGCCGATCTTCTCCACGAGCATATCATTATCGTCGAACTGCGCTTCGCACAATACCTTTAAAAGTGCGACGCGATCTCCGACTGGCACGTCGTAGTAGGTGGAAAGCCAGTCGTTGGCGTTGCCGCAGGCTGCGAGGCGACGCACGAGCTCGCCACCGACCGGGTACTCGCTGCCTTTGAGGAAGCGGATGAGGTTGTCGACCCAGTTACTGTTCCTGTTAACGTGAGCAACCTGGTCAGCCATGCCCCCAACGGTCAAGAGATCAATAGATAGTGATATGTACTCACTTGGAGATGGTCGCGCCGACGTTCTGAAGCAGACGCGTGTGGAGCTCGTACAGAAGAGAGTGGTCTCGTGGCGACAGCAGAGCTTCCGCCAATGTCTGTGACGAGAATCATGGGCTCATAAGACCACGTATCCATAGGCATCAATACAGATACACGCTCATACGCACGTTAATGGTGACATCCACGCCGAGCTTGAGTCCCAATCGTCGGAACCGCTTGAGGAACAGGAACACCGCCGCGAAGTCGCTGCTCTCGTAGAGTCCATTGTAGCGACCGCCTTCACCGCGTACCTCATGGACTGGAATACCACGCACGATTGGCTCCGTGTCATCTTCGTCATCGTCGTCTCCGTCCTCTGAAATGGGCTGCTCCTCCGTCAGATTCCGAATCGCTGTGCACGGCCGACAACTCCACTTCTCCGGCATCTCTGCGTCCTCCTCGTCCGCCCCATAACAACTCTATCGACAACAGCAGGCCATCAGTAAGCAGTGCGTAAATAATTGCCCCAGAATGTTCAGCAAACGCACCGTGTGGACAGTCATCTCGCAGCTCATGCACTTGAGCTCGCATCTCGACGACGTCTCGGTCTTCGCACTCTCGCAAACGCGGCACTGGTCACTCAACAAGATACGACGCTGTACGAGCTTGGAGTTCTTCTGCTTGGGCTTGGCGACAGCCACTTTTTCACGCGGCTTCGGCGCTGGCGAGTGCACTTCCGGCGCCGTCTTGGCATCCTCCTCCTCATTGTCTGATTCCACCACTTGGCGCTGTTCTTCCGGCGGATCCGCCTTTTTCGAGACACCGAACCACCGATCCAACGTGTTCTTCTGCACTGGCGCTGGCGCCTGCGTTGTAGCACGACGCTTCTTTGCTGGTGTAGACGCGGAGTCTCCAGTTGCTCGCTTGCTGGACTGCTTCGGTCGCTCAGTCTTCGTAACGCCACCATCGCTGCTGGCGCCTGGAGCGTTTCGCGAGGCCTTCGTTTTGCTCGCCATTGTCGTCGCCATGCTAATCACTGCCCGTGATCCCTATCCAGTCGCTGGGGAAGCCACGGTATCCGCGTGCCTTGCGCGTCAATGCCGTTGGTGCTCGCGCGCTTTCGGTTTCGCGCCAGATTCGACAGGCAATGACTTGGTTTCAATCCACGCTCCAATTCTCCCATCATTATCAAAACGCGGTGTAACCTTTCCACGAAGAGCTCAATAACTTACTTCAGTGAGACGAACTTAGTGATCAGCAACCCACCCCACTAAGTTCGATCCATCCGCCACAAGTTTTTTGGGAAAATCTGGGTGTTGTTTTGACAGTTTGTCACGCGTTTCAAAATACAAAAACAGTTTTTGACACCATTACCGCAACCTCCAATGGCCGACCGCGGCCCTATTAGCGGCGACGGTGACGGTGGCGATGCGAGACCCCCAGCCCCAGCGGCAGGAGCTGCTCATCCAGCAGCACCCCACGAAGCCCACGCGCCACCAGCGCTCGCGCCTTCGTCCGCCATGCACACGCCCGTGCGTCCGCCAGCGATCTCCACCAGTGCGGCGTCCCACAACCAGCAAACGCCTCCAGGGTCTCCGATGGACGTGGACTTCGAGGCGCGGTCGCCAGCGGCCTCGCCATCCCACGGCAAGCACGCCAAGAAGCCTGTGATCTCGGTCTTTGACTGGGACGACACACTGTGTCCAAGCTCGTGGCTTTTCCGCGAGGGGCTCCTCGGGGGCTACGGCCTCGTGGATGAAGAGGAACCGATCGTGACGGAACCGTCGTCGTTCGGTGGCTCTTCTCACGACGAGCCATTGGAAACAGCAGCCAGACTACCGAAGAAAAGGCTCATGGACGTGGACGACCACCACGCGCTGCGTGTGCTGGAAGACCACGTGCTGGGGATGCTGCAGACTGCTCGCCAGTACGGCCCCGTCTTCATCATCACGGCCGCCAAGCTCCAGTGGGTGCGCCAGTGTGCCGAGAGCTTCCTTCCTAATGTGCTGCAGGTGCTCACCAAGTCGGACAGCGTCCACGTGATCTCCGCGCGAGAGTTCTACGCCGACCAGTCGCGTCGTATGGGCTCCCACCAGTCCAAAATGGCGGCCGAGGGAACGCCGCTGGCCTGGAAGACCATCGCGTTTGAAGCCGTGTGTGCCCATTTACGCGTCGACGACTACGTTCGTCGTAGCCGCAGTAGCTCTGGCAAGCATCCAGTAGCCCCCGTGGCCGTGGACTTTGTGTCAGTCGGTGATTCGCTGTGTGAACGTGACGCCTGCCGCTTCCTGGCGATGAAGGCGCCGTCCATGATCCACAGCAAGACGCTCAAGTATCTCGACCAGCCCAAGCTTCTGGAGCTCGCCGAGCAAGTCAAGATGACTAAGGGACTCTACGACCAGATCTGTCGGTACCACGGCAGCCTCGATCTCCACGTCGTGCGCTCGCGAGGATCGCTGGAGGTTGTCCAGCTTCATTCGTCGCGGTCTCCTGCCGCGTCAGCGACGGCAGCAGCAGCAGCATCGACGTCAGCATCAGCAGTGTCAGTGTCAGCACAAGGGCCTTCTGTGCAGCAGTCGATACCAACAGCGCTATCCGAAGAAGTCCGCGCGAGAGCAGAACTCCAGCGCCGCTCGACAGCAGCGGCTGCCGTGAGCTGCTCGTCAACGTCACTGAGGAAGGAGATGCACGACGAGCCCACGTCAAGTGGGATCTCTGTCTCGGGCCCAAGGACGACGTTATAGTGAGAAGCGTATCCACTACGTGTGTTGTATCTATTGAGAGAGGCCCCTACCTACCTAGGGCGGTCGAAGTCGCTGGGATAAGTAACTAATTTGAATCCGTTTACGCTTGTGAGCTACTCGCTTCAGTTGGTCTAGACACGAGACAGGAACATCAGATCGTGGCCGCAGTCGGCGTCGCGGCACTGGCCAACGTGGAGCTCTATGGTACCGCGGACGCTGGACTCTTGCGAGCCGACTGTGATCGTGTACGTCAGTGTATCCACGCCTTCAAAGCCAGCGTTCGGGATGTACCTCACGATTCTATCGCCTCGAATCTCCATGGGCTTCAGTGCGCGGTCGCCAGTCGGACCTCCCCAGTAGTACGGATCCAAGCCAAGGTTTTCCAGGCATTGGCGGTCGCATACGGGGTTCGGGTAAATCTTTTGGCGTTCGCTTGGGTCTGCAAGGACCTCAATGCCTCCGTTTTGAGAGTATCCGTCGAAGAAATACCACAGCACTCGCAGCCGCGTCGCACTAGGAAGCACGTCAAAGCTCAGGAAATAGCTCGAAAGATACCTCTCGGCCTCGACGAGATCCAGCACGCTGTTGCGGTCACGATCGAGATGCTCTGTGTCGGTCTGAGCGATAGGAACGTACAGCTTCCCATGGCGAGGCAGCGTCTTGAGCTGGGCCTTGACATCCATGTAGTACGTCCGCGTATTCCCGGCCAAGTCAGTGATCTGCAGGACCCAATCGGAGATCGCACCGGCTTCGTGGATGGGATCGCGCTCAGGATACGGCTGCTGCTTGGGCACCGAGTCTTGGATTGTCAGCGACCACCTGCCTTCACTCGTCCTCATTCCAAAGCGTTCTTGGAACGAATCCTCAGGTGACCAGGTCTCTGCTTTCGGGTAAAACTCGGTCGAAATGGGTGTGCCACCAGGATACTGGGACAGAATATGGTTCCTCTCGATGAACACGTCGACTTCTGCGAGCGTCAAATAGGCCGACGCCTGCTCTGCGACGATGCGGATGAACTGCGTGGTCTTGAGCCCCACGGGTGGGTTCACACTCACCATTTGCGTCGTGTTGAAGTGCTCGTCGATTCGGTATTTCCAGACCGACGCGTTCAAAGCCTCGGTGAACGACTCGAAGTTCATCACCGCCGTGTCTTCGTACAGAGTGATCCAGAACGGGAACATGGACGCCTTGCCATCGCTGCGTCGGTCGTCGTCACGCGACTTGTACGCCCACTCGTCGTGATCATCGCCTGGGAACGGCTTTGAAAACGTCACAATGCCTATCCCGTCGCAAATATTGTTGGTATCAACAGCGAGAGGCACGGCGCCGTCTTCGTACAGGAACGTATCGTCGAGGAATGTGATCGACCACGTGAACGCGCCATTCACGGACGCTAGTGCCACTGCAGGCGAGCGTGTGATGAACACTCGATTAGATACTGTCACGGAGGCTGGAATCG
This sequence comes from Pythium diclinum, assembly GCA_023337495.1. Lineage (NCBI taxonomy): Eukaryota > Oomycota > Peronosporomycetes > Pythiales > Pythiaceae > Pythium > Pythium diclinum. The sequence goes on along the minus strand of JAADXB010000450.1, from coordinate 4,645 downwards.
CCGCGAGGATCTTGGCTTCAAGCGATTCGTCCTTGCCGATACCGAGGTTGTCGATCTTGGGGTTCTCGTCTCGAACCATTGCGACCGCGTTCCAATTAATTGGTGCGGTGGACACGACGCGCTTGTCCCACGTAGTAAACGAGAGCGTGAACGAGCCGTACACTTGAGCGATCCCGTCCGGCGAGTCTATTTGCAGGATCTGGACGACGGCAGGACGTCGGTCTGGACGTTGAGGAAGCCACACGCGGATGGTTCCGATCTCCACGGGTTTCACGAGACGCAGTTCCCACCAAGCCACGGCATCGGGGGAGGCATCCGTACGCGCAACGTCCTGGCTGCTGACCATGCCTCTCACGCGTCCATCGATCGCATTCGACGCGTAGCAAGTTCCAGTTGTGGTGCTTTGTCGCGCAGTCGCTCCTCCATCTTGAGCAAGATTGGTCGTCGCGATGAAGTCCTGGAAACCGTAGTCCCAGCCAATGCCGCTGGTTGGATTGTCTGGATAGATGTGGATCTGTTCTTCATTGACTCGCGTGCGCTTGTCAGGAAGCCCGAACGCCATGGCTCTGCAGCACTGGTCAAAGACCGACGCACTGTGAGTTTCGTGGTAGAGCGTCGCACTCAAGTCGGATGCGTACGGGTGGTAAAGGCCCCGCAAAATGATCCGGACGTCCTGGACGAGCTGATGCTTGGACGCAAACCTCGAGTTCTGCTCCGCCCACACAAGTCGCAGGTCCGCATTCAGCGTTGGTGTCGCCGCAGCTCGCTTGATGGAGCCGCCGTTCAGTCGGATAGTCTCTCGGAAATCGTAGTTGTACTCGAACGCCGTCAGCTCTGTAGTTGTGACCGTATACTGGAACACAGTCCGCGTTGGCGTGCTCTTTGTGGCGCTGTAAACTGCTTGGACTTGAGCTCCAGCGACTGGAATTGATGGTGTACCCATCGTCGTATCAATCACAACTGGCGATGACCATAGTGTCACGAGATCCAAAGTCTCACTAAGCACGTACGATCCTGGAAGCTTGTTGGTGAAGATCTGTAGCACCCGAGGCGTCTGTGTGTTGATCCTAATAGCCTTGGCGTAACTCAGACTGCGTTGGACTTGGTCGTTGGGCGTGATCGACGGCGTGCCTCTGAAGCAGCCAATGAGAAACGGTGCCTTGTCCAGCGTCGCGTGGTATCGATAGCTGCCGTCGTCGCCGATGCGGCCATTGCACGCGTCGAGGTCAGTGGGTACCGTGCCGCTTTCCCCGTAGGGTCCGTACAGTGGGAACCCATCCAATGCATAGCCGAGTAGTGGTGACGGCTTTCCTGGCTTGAGCTGCCCTCCGAGTTCGGTTAGCAGGCAGTCAGGAAGTGCGTAGTATCTGTAGTTGCCTCCAGCGTCGACGAGCCCATGGCATTTGTCCATCATCCAATACACTTTCGTCTTTTGGTCCATCACGTTGCCGCCGTACACTGTCGATTGGCTCGCGAAGAACGGAATGCCGTTAAGCATGACGCCAATCGGTGTATCGAGTGGAAGCTTCGTCGTCTGGGCAGCAGCTACAGGCTGCCGTGGCAGTTGGAACACGTAGTCCTGTTCGCGCACGATAAACCGATTGTACGCGTTCGGGAACGGACCATACTGTCCACTGGGGATCCCCGTACTACGCACGATCACGGTCGTTGAGGAATACACGACTGATACGCCCTTGGGGTTCAACCATGTCGCAGTTCCAGTCACCGTGGCAGGGTTTTCGTCGACGACGAGACCTTCAAATTGACTCAGAGACGCCAGCGTGAGCCCTTCGACCTGACGGATGTCCACTGGGAACCGGAAGACGTTGATGAGGTTGATGACGCTGGGAACACTGGCAGGATCAGGATCATTGATGGCCTTCAAGCAGGGCATAAATGGATTTGTCTGGGATGGTACGAGGTGGTACCGGTATCCTCCGTCGGGCCCACGGATGCCGTTGCATTCGTCGAGCTGCTGTGGTATTTGTCCTGTCTCATTGTAGTAGAAATACACGGGAACGCCGTCAAACGCGTAGCCAATTCTGAGGAAAGGCGTCTTGGAATCTGGCTCGGGCATCGACTGTGTGAGACTGGCGAGGTAGCAGGAAGGCACGTCGCCATAGTAGTAGCGCTTCTTGTCGTCAAGGGCTCCACCGCACGCGTCGAGAACCGGAGGTGACGTGAGCAACCGTTTCTTGAACGGGATACCATTGAGCATGATGCCTACGAAGCCATCAAATGATCTCAGGGAAAGCGGATTCGCTTGGATCACCGGAAACCGAACGAGCTCAATGAAGTATCGCTGCTCCACAGGCGAGAGGGTTGTTGCGTGACTCGGGAGGCCGTTGCTGTAGATGTTGATCGACGTCTTTGCATTCGAGATGGACACTTCGTTCGCCAGCGTTCTCGCGTATTCACTGGCGATCACCTTCTTCTGCTCGGCTTCTGGTAAATCCGAAATGTCTTCGAGTTGGTTGACGTATGTGAAGCTCTGTCTGGAGGTGGAGATACGAATCTTTGGCCAGAGACTCACCTCAGGCAGATCCAAGACTGCATCTACGACTGGAACTGTGGCTGCACGTTTGATGGCTCCACCAAAACCGAGCTGAAGCGCGTTTTGGTCACCAAGACACTTGACCAGTTTGTCAAACTCCCGCTTTTTGGCTCGAAAGCGAGCCACATCGGGGCAGCGCATGTATTCCAGTCGATCGCTGTGGTCTCCGACTTGAATTGTACAGGAGAACGTGAGTGTGGCCGTGGTGCTTCCGCTCTGGTACGATGCCTTGGCAGGGCCAATCAATGAGCCGGTATCCAGGAGAAGGAAAGGTGTGCCGGTCACAACAACTGGCGTCGTGAATGTTATGGCCACGGTGACAACGTCTCCAGCAGTGTAGATCCCATTGGCCATCGCGCTGCTCACAGACACAACGCGAGGCGGCTCCACAGCATCAACGCGGATGTCCTTGATGCTACTGAGGCTTCCAGAGCCACCAGGCACGGGCAGACGCCGGGACGCACGGCGTCGATCAGGAGTCAGCGCTTGAAACGAGCATTGGGGAAATCGCTCCGTCGACAGCGCGTCCACACCGTCGTAGGCGATAGGAAGCGCCATGTCTCCGACCACAGTCACGTATCGGAACGTGATCGCAGAGGATCCACTTCCACCTTGATAGCTGGCAACAGGCACTCGCGGAGGACTGGCTTGGGTATTTGCGATGGAAAGCCGAAGTCTTGGACGGCAAAGCCCCACGTCGACGACTTCGACGGCTTCGGAAAAGCTGACCACGATATCGATGTCTTGGCCAGCACCGTAGACACCGTTGCTCATCGCTGATGAGACCGATAGGATTCGCGGCGCGACTGAATCGACTCGGATGCGGGCGTTGGAGCCCAGGCTGCCATCGGCTCCAGGCGCAGGAAGTGTGGTATCGGCAGCTAAACTGGGGTTTGCGCTGAGCTGGAGGACACTGCAGCTCAGACTCGCCGTGTTTCGGTAGTCGAGACGACCGGATCGGTCGCCGGCGCCGACGCGGTACTCAAAAATCAACGTGTTTGTGGTCGATCCGCCAACCAAACTGGCGAGCGACGCTTGGTTTCCTCCCAGAAAGAGCTCCAGCAGACAAGGCGATGACGCAAGAACGACTGTGACTCGATAGGAGAACTTGACGCTGATGCGGAGTCGATCACCAAGCCCATACGTGCCATCACGATCCATACTGACAACTGAGACCACCACTGGAGGCGAGCTGGTGACTCGCACATTCGAAGTCGCCGACAAGCTGCCATTAGATCCTATCGCCGGGAGTGTGGTCACCGCAACTAACGTCAGCGTCGTCGCCAGAGCATAGACACCTGCAGGAGCTGCTGGAACGACGAGTGCGTTCACGTTTGCGTACTCGAACGGCGCCGCTGCGTCACCCGCGGTGACGCGAATTGTAAACAACAGCGTCGTCGTAGCGTCGCCTGACAGGTAGCTAGCACTGCGTTGTCCGTTGTTGAATTGCAACAGCAGCGTAGGCGGTGGCGGAGCTCCTGCCGTCGACAGCTTGACCTTCCGTGAGAACGTCACACCAATGATGACGTCGTCTCCGACCCCAAACGCGTCGCCTGAGACGCTGCTGTCCATATTCGTGACAAATACGCGCTGGACGACTGGTGGTGTGGATGAAATGCCGAGTTTGTAGTTGAATGACAGCGAACCTGGCAACAGTGGAACTCCTAGTCGAAGAGGAACCGATAAGCCAGACTTGTCCGTGATCAGACTGCCCGCGGGTAGCTCCAAGGCCTTGCGGGATGCTGCTTCCAGCACTGGCACGCTGTCGCCCATAGCCACAATGTACTCAAACAGCAGCTTCGACGACCCTGAGCCGTCGATATAAAACGCGTAGGTAGGAATGAGTGCGTTGGCGTTGAGGCCGAGGCGAGGTGAGCCCTGCACGACGACAACGTCACTGAAGACCACGGTAATCACGATGCGTTGGCCTGGCGCGTACACATCGCCACTTGAGACGTCCGCTTCCATTGAAATCACGCGTAGTCCGTCCGTCCTGAGGAAGATCTTGCGGTTATTGCCCACCAAACTTCGCACTGCGTCCGCTCGAAGGATCACACCGGGCCGTGGCATCGTCAGATTTGCCGGAAGCGT
>JAADXB010000449.1:0-13526 GCA_023337495.1 Pythium diclinum | reverse complement strand
TTCTACCAGGTCTCAGTCGAGACTCGAGTGACCGTGGCTCGTGCAGCCGTCTGATGGAAACCAGGTAGGAGCCTGTCGGCAGTCCCAGGTGGTGAGCTGGCGATGCCGGCCGCATCCGCTGTTCAAAGAAGTCAGCCACACGGGAGACTCGCCATTTCGGAATCAAGCTCCACGCAGACAAGCTCCCTACTACTACTACTAACACCATGAAGGCGTGGACGACTGTGTGTGCCATGGCGGCTCTCGCCGTGGCGACCGTGAACGCCGGTGCCGCTCCCGTGCAGTCATCAGCGGACTCGTGCGACCTGATCAAGATCTTCAGCATCGTGAAGCCTCTGGAGACGAATGAGGACGTGAAGAAGTGTATCGCCGCGACTGGCTACGAGCTGCTACCGCCTCCTGGCGCACCAACGAAGGAGCAGATCGCCAAGCTGTGCGACAACGCGAGCTGCAAGACGGTGTTCGCGACGCTCCAGAAGATGGACATTCCCGACTGCAGCATCAGCATCCTCGGCGGCCTCAACATGAAGAAGGTCATCGGCGACGCCTTTGGCCAGTGCAGTGGAAGCACGGGCTCGGCCGCCGCCGCGACGACCGCGCCTCCTGCCGCTGCCTCCGCGACGCCTTCGGTCACGCCAGCACCAGCAAGTGGCAAGGGCGGAGCTGCCCCCGGCCCAGCCCCTGTCCCAGTCGCTGTGACCCCAGCGGCTTCACAGGCGCCTACTGCTGTGCCGTCCGGAAACGCCAAGCTCCCCAGCAGCTCAGGAGTTGGAGTGTCCCCTGCGCCTGCCCCTGCCCCAGCTCCTGCCCCCGGAGGTGCTCCGGGTCCAGCTCCGACCCCAGCTCCTGCCTCTGGGAAGGGCAAGGGCGGCAAGAAGCTGTGCCATGACTAGTGAGTGACCGACGGTCGACAGAGAGACCGTCCCGCGTGTATTGGGTGTCGAACGTAGCCGCCGCGATGATTTTTGAGTAGATGTTGGTGGAGTGATGACAATAATTTAAGCCAATTTGTATCGGACGCCGTTTGGACACCAAGCCAAAGCCCCAGGATTATTATTGTCAGCCACCCAAGGCAAGCTAGCCATCCGAGCAATAATAATTGTTCGCACAACTGGACGAAGCCAGGGCAGGACAACAACCCAAGAAAGCCTGAGGACCGCCCACTAATTCAAGTGGGTACAGTACTTCGACTTTGTTCCTCTGACTTGGCTCTTTGCCTCATCTTCCGGAGCAGTGAGGACACCACACCACCAAGAGTGCGACACTCGGCAAGTCGCACCCTTCAGTATCCTGCGTCTGCGTCGGTGGCGTGGACTCTGGCGCCGTGCTGGCCCATCCGCAGTACAGTGAAGCCCAGCAGAGAGGCTCGGTCGTTGCTACCAGCGGAGGCGGTCTCCGATGAGCAACAAGCGGTCGCTGGAGGACGCCGGGGGCTGGGGGCCTCCCAGGGCCCGGAGGACCCCACCGGCCCAAGAGCCCCAAGAACCTGAGCGAGACCAGTCCCCGGGCTCGAGTGAGCCTAGCCGGACCCCAGTGGACGATGCACAGGATCTCACAACGGGTATCACGGGCAGAGAGCCCATTTCAGGGTCTCCAGACTGTCCCAGGACCCTGGAGGAGCTCCAGGAGGAAGTTGAGAGCCTGGAGGCCGTGGTCGACCAGCTAGACGACGAAAAGCAGGCTCTCAAGACGCGGCTCAACGAGATGGAGTTCTTCAAGAAGTTCAACGTCGGAGACTGCAAGAAGTGGCTAGCCAGCAACTTTGAGTTCGACCGCAAGGACACGCCGGAGCTCCTGGCGGGTATTTTTGAGAACTATCTCATGCAGAACGACGTGATCGACCCGCTGCCGCACCAACTGCTCATCAAGAACTCGGCCCGAGCTCAGGCACGACGCGACAAGGCGGCGATGAACAGATCCGTCCTCCAGCAGAGAAAAGACAAGGCCAAGCTCCAAGAAGCCGAGGCCAGACCCAAGAAACCAGTGGTCGTGCGGTCGCTCGACGACAACAAAGGTAAGCTGGGCTGTGGGTCATCATCTCCTGCCTATCTTCTGTTATATTCACTGATCTTTGGTGTTGTAGATCCTGGTCTGTACGGTCAGAATCTGTATCTCTCTGTCGACAGTATCGAGGATCTGTACGCCGCCAAGCCGTGGCTGTACCTTCTCGACAAGTGGCCCGGCCTGCGGCCAACGGCCAAGACTCCGGACGTCGCGCCGCTCACACGCCAACAAGAGCAGTTCCTTCAGCAGAACGTCGTCGCCATTTGGGAGCGCACGCACTGGCTGCCCATCAAGATGGACAACGGCAAGTCGCCGCTCGAGATCAAGCTGCTCGGTCGGCATCACAACCGACGGAAGCGGCGGCAAGCCCAGTTGAAAGAGAGGCTGGAGCTGCTCTCGGCGGAGTTCAAGACGCAGTTCGAACGCGCGCTGCTGGAGCAGAGCATCTTCGGCTCTCGCTGGGTGGACACCATCATGCGGCGGCCGACGCTGTGGCTGCCTCGCGAGGGCGAGTCGCTCGTGGACCAGCTCCCCGAACTGGACGAGAACGAGCCCGAGCGACACTTCCACTTCCTGGACACGCTGTAATAACCAACCGAAGCGAACGTGGTTACATGACATACCCATCAAAGCGGTCGTGGGACCCAGTATTTAAGAAATTGATGGCTGAATACAGTCGTCTCCTCGTGGGAGGCGCATGAGAAGCGTAATTTCGCATGAAAGAGTCTGTAGCCTGTAACCTCACGCCATGAGGTTACGGTGCGCTTTCTACAGTAGTGTAGCAACCCTTGGGTTTATGACACCGTACATAGATCGTCGATCATGTAAACTCTACTCATTCTCCATGGAGGGCTCACATAGCGTGGGTGTGCGCCCAGGAGCCGCGTGGCTGCATCTCACATCCAGGCGGGGTAAGGCGGCATGGAAACGAGTAACCCCATCACCTTGTCATCCACGCATTGACGAGGGTTACGCGTAACCCACCAAACCAAACCTAACTTCCAATAAACCCACGGCCTCTAGGTTTGAAACTACATGTGACCATCATTCTGCCGGCCAGGAACTCCAGTCTGTCGGCTTTGCGCGCGCGCACTTCATTATTCAAAGGCAACGGCGGTCTCATGGCGAAAGGCGCCGCGTGGATGGACGCCATGGAAGGCGACGCTTCACGAGACGAGTATGAGCAGGATAACGCCTTCGATCTGCCGCCGCTGGATGCGTTCCCGTTTGGAGACGATGCGCGTCGCGAGAGCGCTTTGTACGGGCCTTTCCCGACGGATTTTGAGCACGAACGCGACGAGTTTGACGACGAAAACTCGGTCCACAGCGACGAGTTCGTGGACGCAGGTGAGGAGATGGGTGTCTTGTATGCTAGAGATGATGTGTATGTGGAATATTAACTCTTGATGTGCGTGCAGAGGCGTTTATGGCGACCCACAAGCCAGGCGAAGACAGCTTTTTGCGGGAAGCGACCGGCGGTGACACGTCTGCGGCCTGGAGCGAGTCGGAGGAGCTCATGTTAGGCTCGAATGGCGACGGAGGTCGCCGCGCGAGCGACATCTTTGTCCCCAAGTCGCGCAACATGGAGAAAGTCGAGTTCTCGTCGCCCAAGCGAAGCCAACAGGTGAGTCCGGCGTCATATAGAAGCCATCTAGACGCACAGTACTGACTCACAAGCTTGTTTTTGCGATTTAGAAGTCGATTTCGGTCCACCACCAGACACCTGTGAAGTCCAAGTCCCGCACCAGCTTCTCGTACGGGTTCCCCAACGACGCGTTCTCTACCTCCGTGCGATCTCTCTCTCTCTCTCTCTCTCTTTAGTGGGATGCTGTGGGCAAATGCTGACTGAAATTTCTGGTAAGAATGCACAGGAAACGGCCGCGTCGTCCGAGTTTGAGATCCACGTCGACAACCGACTCGTGCTCACACCCAACTCGTTCAAGTATCTCCAGGTTCGTGGCCTGTCAACGGCCGAATCTGCTCTTAACAACACTAACTCTCAAGTGTGCTTAGGCCCAGCAACACGAGCGCATGACGCACGACGACTTCAGACTCTCGCGCAGCAAGGCGTCGTCGACTGACGTCGCTCACGAGAGCCACAGCGTGAATGCGAAGCAAGTCGTGGACGCTCAAGCGACTGTGCTCAGCGTCGCGCCCGACACGACAGTCGCTCGACCATCCAGCGCTGAAAATGCCATGCGTGCTGGACCTGCTGTGATCAAGAAGGCGCTTCACGAGATCGAGGCGATGCTGCGGCCACTTGAGTTCGAGGAGGATGCAGAGAGTGATCCGGACCCGGCGCTGGAAAAGCTCAGAGTTCGTCTGCGGGAGTTTCCTCCTCCGGCTCTTCCCAATGAGTTTGCAGCGAGTTCCAGGCGCGACAGTGGTGCTGGTACAGAGCCGACGATGGAAGAAAAGTCACAGCAGGTTGAAGAGCTGCAGTTCAGAAGTGAAGGCGTCCAAGCAGAGTTTCCAGACCTGCATGAGGCGGGGGTGCAGACCGACCGATACCGAGACCAACGCACCCATTACAGTTCTGTTCAAGCGAGTGAAGAGACGAAGGAATCCGTCCAAGAGCAGCCGGCAGGTGCTGACGGTGATGAAAAGTATCGTGAAGATACACGGTGGGAAAGAGTACCAGCAGAACTTCCTCAGCCAGTGCGCGTGACGCGGCCAAGGACACCAGAGGCGGTCGCGAAGTCGAATCAAGCCGCCTTCGAAAGTCGCGACCTCGACAATCCCGTAAATATCGAGCACGTTCACCTCAAGGAAGAAACACCGGCGAGACCGACCGTGCCGCGACGTGGGGTGCGTATAGTGTCCCAACCTACTCTCGCATTTCCTCGACATCTCACCCTTTGATGTTGCTTGTGCAGACTTCGTATAGAACCGCGGCGCTCCGACAGTCCCTGGATTTGTCAAGTCGAAAGCAAGTGCGTCCAGTGACTGAGAACCAAGATGACGACGTCCCTCTCGAAATCCCTCCTGCTCCAAAGCGCGAACCCTCAGCATCGAAGCAGGCAGCTCAGGTCGCGCTTGAGGATCGACGAAAAGCTGCTGTCGGTCCTGAAGTCAACCGTCCGCTGCCTCTCGCAACGGCTCTTCCGACGCAGGTATGTTGCACAAAGCTTTGGCTGGGACCTTTTTCATGACCTACCACTGACTTTCATGAATGCTGTGGTATCAGATGGCAAGGCGATGTCGCCGTTTCCTGTGTTCCGTCGGCGAACGCATGAGTGAGCAGATCGTGTTCACGAACGGCAGCAACAAGGTCGGCCGCATTTGCGTCTCCACGCTGCCTTTGAGCACGGGTTGCCAGCAGTTTTCAGTCTCCCCGGCCGTGCTGGAGCTCCCGCCATTCTCCAAAAGCGCGTTTTTGGTCACCTTTTCGGCGACGACACCGGGTGTCGTGGCGGGGATCTTCCAGTTTCGAGCTGTTGGCGTCGATTGTCTGTACGAACCGTACGAAGTGCTCATTGAGGCCAGTGTCCGAGGTGACCTGCAGCTACCGTCTTCACATGAGAAGAAGCAATCGAAGCCCCCGCGAGCTCCAGTGCGGACGATCAAGAGCTCTCCGAGGACGAATCGTGTGACTGAACTACCTCCGCAAACGCTGAGTGCGGTGGAGATCGCACCAACGTTTCTGCGCTTCACGGCTTCACCTCGGGACAGCAATCAAGATGAGCCAGCGATGCCTCGGCTGTTCGTGCGAGTGACAAATACGACCGAGGAGACGCAAAAGGTGCGTGTGAAATGCTCCCACGAACATCTCCAGCTCTCGCCTTCGAAGACGGACGTCGCCGCCGGCTCAGCGATCGAAATCGAAGTGATCCCCTTGTGTCGTCCGTTTGGACGAGACGGTCAAAACGAAGATTGGTGCGGAACCATGTCCGTCACCGCAGGAGACGTCCAACGAGAAGTGAGCATTGTGATCGATCGCCGGTTCATGGCGTCGTTGCCTTCGTTCGACGAACTCGCTCGCGTGCGGCAGGCGATCTCGACGCAGACCGACTCGTTCTACTTCACGAAGAAAGTGAATCGCCGTGGCCTCTATTTCCACGCGCGCGCTGTCGAATGCGGTAGTTGTGTCGTGGGCGAATCGCACCAAGTGCCAGTGTACATCTGCAACGGCTCGGATGCTCCGATGACGGTGTTCTTGCAGTCGCTGCAGGACCCATTCTCGTGTTCGTACCAGCCGACGACGCTCCTGGCTCGTAAGTTTATTGAAGTCCCGATCGTGTTCAACCCGAAGGCCGTGGGCAAGGTCGCGACGTGTCTCGTGGCCTACACGGTCAGCGGCAAGGCCGCAGTGACGCTGATCGCGCGTGGTGTGGACAAGCCTGTGTCAAGCGCAATCGTGAAAACGTGAGATCGACGTGTGGTATTTAGAAGAAGCAGTCTGGACTGACGAGTGTATCGGCCGTCAATCTGTCAATTTTGGTAAATGAAAAGCTACGGCCGTGGACTCGCTTTGGATGCTGACCGTTTGTCGTAGTCGGAGAGGAACAAGTCGACGTCCGCCAGCACGTCGTCGAAGACCGCAACGTCGCGAGGGTACACGCGGATCCAGCCAGCGCCCGAGTCGTGCGACATCTTCTCCACGCGGTTCCAGTGCAAGTGGCGCTGCAGATTGATCGAGATCTCCTGCGCACCAGCCACGACCTGCCACGACGAGAAGCCTGCCTGCTGGATACACGACGCGAAGTGGCTGTGGAGCACGTCCTCTGTATCCTGCGTCGACGGCACCTGCACCACCAAGTGCATGAAGAACTGCCAGCGGCCTCGGATCGCGTGCGTGAAGCCCTTGCGGATGCACTCGAACTGCAGCATCAGGATGAGCCGCTCGAAGCGAGGGTCTTCCTGGTCGCGCTCTGCCACAGGCCACCGCACTTGCACCTCGAGCGTCGCGCCTTTGCCCATGCGGGACGTGAGCAGCTTCGTGCGCTGGTGAGCCGACGGATAGAAGGCCTCCATGCCCACTTCCACGGCGGCCGCGGCCTTGAGAGACAGCGGGAAGAACTTGTCCGAGCGCTTCGTACCTAGCGAGATGAGCTGCTCGAGCGTGGAGACCATGGGCTGCAGCGCAGGCGGCGCAGACAACAGGTCGCTGTCTTCGTGGACGACGGCGGCGTCGATGCCGATCTCCGCTGGGTCGACCCGCGAAAGAACGAGTCGTCGGATGTTGGACGTGATGATCTACGCAGCCACAGAGAATCAGTGAGATGACAGCTCTCGACCTCGCCACACAGAGGGGAGACGTACTTGTAAGATGCTGACGCACATGGCGTCGGGTGAAAACGCGGGCTTGCGGTTGTTCAGGGACGACCCCAAGTACCCAGACTCGCCCAGCGCGCCGCCGAGTTCTTCAAACGAGTGAGCCAGCATGTTGTACAGATCCACGCCCAGCGTCTGGCCGGCTTCTCGATCGAACGCCTTGGCAGCATCCTCCTCGCTTTTCGTCTCCTCTTCTTCACCCTTGTGGATAGGACTGCGAGGCTTCGTCTTGTGGACGCCAGACTCAGGTGACGCCACCCATGAGGACAGCACGTGACACAGCAAACGGTGCGAGAGGTCGAAGAACTGAGGCCGAACTTCGAGCGAGTACGGCTCCTCCAGCTGCATGAGCTCCTCTTCCTTCTTGCCGGCGTACTCCTCCGCCTTCTGCATGCGCTTCATCTGCCAGGCCGACAGCTCACTCAGGATCAGCAGCACGACCATCCCAAGCTGCGAGCGGCGCGTGATGCACTTGGAGAACGAGTCTTGACACGCTGCCATCGTCACGTACGGATACAGCGGACTGTCGCTGTGCTCGCCCTAATGCCACAGACACAACGTGAGCTCTTCAACTCTGGAGACATCGATCCAACGGCTAGAACATACCTCGTTGGACGCACAGACAGCCTTTGGTGATGGCACGCGAACGTACGGCGACTGCTGCGCAGGGGGCGAAGCGGCAGGAGGCTCAATGGCGCGCTCCATTTGCTCCAGCACGTGCTTCTCGACGAGCATGTTTTCGCCGGCGTTGGAGTCGTCGTTCGCGATCATGATCTTGAGAACGTTCTTCGCAAACTGGCTCACAAACGCCTTGGTGGAGTCACGCAGCGAGTCGGTCAGGCGGTCCAGGCGGTTCCAATCCTGATCGTCGAAGAGCTTGCCGTCGCCTGTGGGACTCTCAGGGGGCGACAAGTTGAGCAACAAGGCCGTTGACAGCTGCAGAAGCCCACACAACGAGCCTGAGGCCAGCGTCATGCGCTGCAGGCCGACGAGCGCCGCGTCGCGAACGTCTTCCGCTGCTGAGAGAGACACCTTTAGGAGCCACTGCTGCAGGTCCCTCACAACGGACTCGGCCGACGTGTGCTGCTCGTTCATGCCCGTCTCTTCGAAAACAGCAGACTGGAGACCACACGAGGCGACTAGCCAAACACCAGGGCACTAGTCAGTCTCTTGCTGATACCAAAGCGTTGGCAATCGAAAACTTACCTTCACCAGCATCCGCAAAGACGGTGACTCGCACGGAGACGACGGTCGTTCGCTACCACAGATGATCACCGTCATGTCAGCAATACGTCCTTTCTCCACTGTCATGAGCTCTCTGACGAATAAATACCTGAGCGAACGGAACGGTTTGCTGCACGCGTCCTTCGACAACGACTGCCGCTGTCTCCATCGATCCGTCGTCCATAGTGAGCACGACTGAGTATCGCGGCGGACACAAATCCCCGTTCCAATGCAACTGCACGCACGACAGAGTGACAGGAGGGTTGAAGTGGAACTGGATCCACTCATTCGGAGTCGTCGTTGAAGCATCCGCAGTGCTAGTAGCTGGCACTGCTGTCGGTCTCCAGTAGTCGGAACTAGATGAAAGTGCACTACATACAGCACAAGAGAGACGACGATAAGATCACAGTTGATCTCATCCCACGCAGTCAGTCAGTCGCTTACTGGTCTGCGTTGTGGTGGTCGTCTAGCGTCGAACTCGCTTCTGCGCGACTGGGCTTGTGCTGCGTCTTCGAAAGCACGCGCGGCGGCGACCACTCGTGGAAAAGCGCGAGCGGCTCCATGCGATCGAAAAGGCCGACGACCTGCTCACACACACAGCAAGCGTCTCCATCAGCAGTGGCTTCTACCATAGATATCCAGAGGGTGTTGAGGTCCGCACTCGTTGAATAGGTTCCAATGCGTTCGTAGATAGCGGATCAAATGACTTGATGACGGTGCTCAGCAGGCGCAAGTAGATCTACAAGAACCAATAGAGATCAACACCTCCACCACAAACACATCGCTTGCATTCCACTGCGACACATACCTGATGGAGGTGGTTTTGCTGCGTCACGACCTCCTGCTTGCGTGGTCGATACTGCGGCCCACCCACGATCTTGGTCGTGAAAGGACACTGCTCGATGCGTTCGAGCACGAACTTGAGCTCGCTCTTGGTGAGCTGCACTGCGACGGTCTGCAAGGGCATGCCTTTGCGTGGACAGCCTTCGACATGCGGCATACTGAGCTGGAAATTCGACACCTGCAGCGGCTTCCCATTCGTCGAGGTCATCGCGTGCTCCGCCGTGCGCTTGGTGAGCGACTCGCGCGCGCGTGGGAACACCACGCTCGTGCACAGCTCGCAGATCAGCGTCGTGTGCTCCATCTCCTCGCAGCCCGTGGGAAAGGCCTCATGCGCATGAGTGATCTCACTCAGTGTAGTGCACCACATGTGCACAGTCGTCGCAGCCTTACAGCGGCGGCAACCCTCTCTAAACGGCCGCACGTTGTTCGTGGCAGCCGTGCACTTGGGACACTTGGCGTGGAACTTGGGCGGCGTGGCCGCTGAGTTGTTGGGCTTCCTCGTGCCTTGAGGAGACGCACTGACGGCGCCTTTCTCGTCGTTCGGCGCGCGCTCCGTGTACAAAACGCCGTGGACGTCGCAGCCTGGGAACTCCAAGTACATGCACTCGTTGCACACGATGACGGCGAACGAGCGCATGGACGCCGACAGCGACGGGTCGTCGGCCGACGTCTTGAGCACGCTTGTGGTCGCCGTCGTCTCGACTGGCTCACCAGCCACTTCGGGTGGAGATGAAGATGCCGCGCCGCCGCCGCCTGAGTTGGTGTCGACGCCCGTCGTGGTGATGTGGGCGAGCGGCCGCGCCGTGACGCTGCGCAGGGGCGTGCTGCTGGACGCGGTCATGTTGCCGCTGCTCGAGCGCTCGAGAGGCAGCCGTCGACTGACGTGGAAGCGCCGCGCCAGCGAGAGGCCGAGGTCGGATTCGTCCGCCGCAGCCAGGGGCATGTAGTAGCGCACGCGTGGGCACAGCCAGCGGCGCCGATGGAATCAATACCCGCGCGACCTCTAGCGTGGTGGTCTCGCTTCTGTGTGGAAGAGCTGCTCGCACTATTGGAGAGCTCCCTGTTCTTCTCGCTGTGATTGGCTGATTTGTTTGCCACTTCAAGATCCAACATCACTCAACAAAGGTATTCAGATCTGATACTGTAGATAGTACAGGATAGACAGTACGATTTGAGTCCACGCGAACGCTCCCTTCCCGCCCACCAAGACAAGAGACTGCCGTTGGAGCCTTTGGCGTCGAGCAGCTACAGGAGGACCGACGGACGGAGATGACGAGCGACGGCAAGCGCAAGCGCGAGGACCAACAGGACCGCCGCAACGCGCCCAAGGAGCGGCGGCTGCGCCAGCGCGCGGAGGAGATGGAGCAGGAGTTCGCGGCCGAGTACCACGGGCCCACGGCGCTGTACAAGCTGCTCGAGACCGAGCACCTCAAGAGCCCGCTGTTCCTGCCGCGCACGCTCAGCTACCGCCGCGTCGCGCTGCTGCAGCCGTCTCCGAAGAAGGAGGAGGCTAGTGCTATCAAGAAGAACGTGGAGCTCGCGGGCGCGAGGCTGCTGGAGTTCAAGCAGGGCATGGTGGCCGAGGACCTCGCGCAGTTCAAGGCCGACGGCACGCGCATCGGCCTGCAGCTGGCGCTGTACGCGTCCAAGGACACGACGGCGTTCGCCGACAACGCGTTTGAGCTCGTGGCGACGTGTCTGACGCCCATCCCGTGCACCAAGACGGTGGTTTTGCCCAAGCAGTTTGTGCGGCCGGCGTCCGAGATGGCCGTGGTCGTGGCGCAGATCGTGCGTGTGAACGACGTGATCCAGGAGCTCACGGCCAAGAGCGAGCACGCGTTTGCTGCGGCAGCCACTGCTGAAGCCAAGACTGTGCGTGGCGCGGACTTGCTGACAGCAGTGGTCGGCGCGAGGGAGCCGCTGTCCAGCAACCTGCTGAGGATGGACGGCAGCCAGCGCCGCTCGGGCGTGATCCAGGCCGCGCTGCGCCCCGTGGCGTCCAAAATGAAAGGAGGTACGACTGTCAGCGCGTTGATTCGTATCCAGAAGCGTGGGATTGACTAGGTTTTTGTATGTATGGTGACGTTTGCAGTCGTGCAAGTGGCCTTCAAGGTGCAGTGGGATCCGCTGCCGAAGACGAGCAAGTCGAAGCGTCTGGAGAAGGTCCTGCAGAGCAAGTGGCCTGGCTCGGAGACCAAGGCCAAGGTCGAGGAGGTGAGCTCGGAGCTCACCAAGCCCAAGCTCGTGCAGTCGCCGTTCACGCGAAGAGCGGAGACGCCGATCTGGTTCCACTACCTGTACCACTCGATGCTGCGGCGCATGAGCGAGAAGCGCGCGGACCTGTCGTGTGTGTTCTGCAACATGTACGCCGGCTCGCTCAGCGGGCTCATGCACCACCTCACGTCGTCCCACGACCGCTTCCGCTTCCACGTCTCGGTACGTCTCTCTGTCTACACGCCTCCAGTGAAGCTTCTGGACTGACGAGCTCTTTACTTTGTGTAGACTGGCAACGACAACGTGCCGCACGTGTACGTGTTGGGCACTGTGAAGGCGGAGGCCTGCGACGTCGTGTTGCCGAACGTACACGCCGCCATGTGCGAGCTCAACATGGACGACAGCAAGGCGGTCAACGTCGGCCAGGCCTTCAAGTGGTTCTCTCCTCGAAAACGCTTCGGCTCGGCGAAAGCCGCGGCGCTCATCAAGCTGGAGGACCCGAAGCTCGACCGCTTCCACGAGCTGGATGAGCTCGTCGAGGACGAGAAGCCGCAGGAGTTCTACGCGCCGCTGCTGCAGCGCCAGTACTTCCACTCGCGGACAGGCGCCGTCGTGCTGGACCACGAAAAGGACTACGACAGCGACGACGATGTGGACGAAGAGTGGATCACGCAGCAGAGCGAGCGGGTACGTGGCTGTCTGCCTGATGATGGAAGGAAGGAATGGTCTGGTACTGACGATCTATGTGTTGATGCTGTCGTTAGTTACTTGACGAATTCGAGGACGTATCGTTGGAGGAGAAGGAGTTCATGAAGAAGTGGAACCGCCACGTCAAGGAGCACCGGTACGTTTGTGCTGCTAGGCATCATTTTTAGTTAGTAGTGACTCACAGAGACGGTGGTTTGTATGTGTCGTAGGATACTGGCGGACTTCATGGTCGCGTCGTCCTGCCGCTTGTTCGCCAAGCGCCACGGCAAGTGGTAAGTCACCAGCCACGCTTCTAAGGACGCTTGAGTCGACAGGTCATTCTAACTGACGACTGATTGACTGATGGACTACAGGCTGAACGAGTCGGGGCTCCGCTACAATTTCCTGCTCCACTTGTTCAACCTCTGGGACAACTCGCTGCTCACGGCGCGTGCGATCATCGACTGCATGCTCATCGTCGACCACTACTCCGTACGTTCCATGTCTCTCCTGGGGCTTCCCGACCCGCAGGTTCAGAAGCTGACGCTTACTTGTGGACTGATTGACTGCTATAGGTGCTGGAGGAGACGAAAGTCGCCGATGCGAAAGGCGCGAAGGCGGTCACTCACTCGAGTCTGCCCCAGTAGGCACCTGCGGCCGTGTCCCCGCCGTCGGCGAAGCTCAGATGCTTGCTCAACAACACTGCTAGCAGCGTGGCTACGGCCGCCGTGGGTGGTTGTTGACACTGCTTGTAGTGGGTCGGCAAGTCATAAGTTGGATGCCTTCCGGTCGAGTAGCTGCTGCTGCTGCTGCTTCTCGAGCGTAGCCATTGAATATCATCCACGCGTGCTTGGTGTAATACCGCGCATCCATCCATCCTCGTCTCTCATCGTATGTGCCGTTTTACATTAAGTTACCACTGCCTCAGTCTTTCCTTCTAGTGTCACGCATCTACTCGTGCTGCTCCGCTGGCACGAAAGGCTGCGGCTTGCTCGGCCGCTGGGACGCGGGCTTGCGGTGGCGCTGCGCGCAGTCCTTGGCGTGCGGCGTCTTGCGGTCCTTGTCCGAGTCGTCGCCGCTCTCGCTTGAGCTTTCGCCAAACGCTCGCTTCTTGTGGAAGATACAACACTCTATACACACAGTAGCATCATCATGTGAGACTCTCATTGATGGAGGACGGAAGGCAGCAATACTGTAAACAAACGCACTGTTGGACTTCTTGCGGCCGAGATGCTCGTTGTCCACGACGCTCTCGTCGAACGTCACGTGCGCGCGCGGCT
>JAADXB010000448.1:0-13532 GCA_023337495.1 Pythium diclinum | reverse complement strand
TTTTCCAGGGCGACATCATTGAGGATGAGGAGATTTGCGCGTCCCGAGAGCTCAATGTCGTGACCAGGAACCACCTGAACGCGGAGGAGGTCGTCGTCATCCTCCTTCGCGCTGAGCACGCACAGTTCCTCTTTCGCGAGCACGCCGCCGATGTTCTCCTCCACGTAGGCACGGTATCGTTCGCGTAGCTGTTGCTCGTTGAGCTCAGACTCTTCACTACTGCTACCGCCTTCCCACTTGAACGGCTCCACGGACGCGGACTCGCCTCCATCACCGGCGACCGTCTTCATGGACTCGACACGGACACCAAGCTCCTGCAGAAGCTCCACGCCGCTCTCGTAGCTCATCTCATCGTGTACAAAATGCTTCCTCTTTCGACTCTGAACCAAAGCGGCATGAAGAGCTCTGATGGCTTGCGACCGCTCATCGAATCCTTCAGGAAGCGCCACCAAGACGTGGATCTCTCCGTCTCCGGGCCCAAAGTTCTCCCCAAAATACTCCGGATCACTCAGCAACAGCCCCGGCAGTAACTTCTTGTACTGCGGATCGATCTCACCTCGCAAGAACTCCTCCACTTGGTCGTCATCCGCCTTCAACCACACGCCGTTGAGGTCGCGCGCCAAGTACAAAGTCAATGAGCTCTCGGCGTATTTGCGAGTGCCATCGTCTAGCTGCTGAGTGAAGATGGTCTCCCGCAGCGTAGCCACGTCAGCGTCGCGTGCAATCGTCACGCGAAACTTGGACGCCTCGCCATACACAGCGCACCACAACGCCATCTCCGTCATCGTTGTGCTTGCCACACAAGCAAGTTGGTGAATGATGGGGAGGAACACACTGAGAAAGTACATCATCTTGTGACCATCACTCTGCACAATTCATTTCTGCAATTCACTGGAGGAGCTCTTCACATGAGAATGGAGCTATGGCAACAGGATGGTTTGTCGGAGTGGCTGCGTGGACGGAGGACAACGCAAACAGTGGCGATGTGGGTGCTGCAGCAAGCCAAGGACAGCGCGGTCGAGCTGTCGTGGTTGTGGTCTCGGTAGAGCACAAGGCGTTCGCGTGCCATGCGCTGGAAGCCGCGGATCCCGACGCCGTTCTCACTCAGTTTCGCGTGCTTTTGGACGATTTCCAGTGGGAAAATGACCGCCTGCAAGCGTATGAGCTGCGCATCGTCGATATCCACACGAATCCTGCGTTATTGACGCACGCATTGAGGCAATTCGCGGTGGAACGCAGTCATCAAGTCATAAATCCGTCAAATGAGCCGCCTGTGGACCCAGAACTCATGGAAGAAGCGCTTGAGAAGCTTCTTCAGCCTCGATCAACGGCCCAGTGGACTCGCGCACGAGCTGTGCTAGGGTCTATTGGGTTTCAACTCTGTGTGGCGGCACTGTACACCGTCGTGCGTGCCGCAGAGGTCGTTTTGGAGAATCCGCGGCTGGAAAACGCCTTCCAGTTCACGCAGCAAGTCCACTCGCAGCCTGTGCGTGGCTACATGAGGTAGGAATGGGCGTCGATTGCTTCTACTAAGTGGTTGTATTCACTGTGTGTGGTGGCGGATCCTGTAGACTCAATGACACCGCTCGGAGCATTGCCCGACAGCCTCTCGCGTCGCTCTTCCGCCCATTCTGCCGCACGAAGCAAGGTCTCCGGTGTCTTCTCACCGTAAGTCTTCTCGTGCTGGATGCAATTAGCTGTGAATGCATTGGCTGATAGAGTGGTGATGCTTGAATGGCAGAGGCTGGATCGACCGGAGCTTAACGCTGTCGTGCTTCATCAGTGGCATGAGCTTCTGGAGGAGCTTGTTCGCAGTGGTGACGAGTGCAAAACGGCGGTTGCGGAACTTCTTCACTGTGTAGCAGCCGCTGAGACTCGGCTTCTATTGAACGCAACAATGCCATCAGTGTTGGAGGTACGATAAAGACTTCGAGGGGGCTCAGGCGTGATGATGATTATTGGACTGATTGGATTTTGCTTTGCTACAAAGGATTTCCGAGTGTTTTGCCACCGAGTTCGGCAACTTCGTGCATCGTGCAGTGCCCTTTTTGAAGCCTCAACACCGACGCCGCAGCTCCACACGACGCTAGCATTCCAACTGACTCACGTGGTGGAGGAAGTGGTGATGCCGTTTGTTGAGGAAATCGAGACGAAAATCAAAGTGTTCGAAGCCACAAACCTCCAGACGACTGCAACCGGAGACGAAGCCGCTGAGTTATGTGTACAGTCACTTCGAAACCAAGTGAACTCGTGTGAGCGCTCAATTCAGACACACCGGGACGAGGTATATGGCCACTACTACACAGTGACTAGCACGACGAAACATCTCACGCGATTTCGTTCTCGTACTCTAGGTGGCCGCGACTCTGCTGCTGCAGCCCGAACGGATCAAGATCGTGTTTGAAGAAGACGACTTCTCTTCGGCAGCGGCGAAGGCCGCGCCCGTGCTCTTCCGAGTCACGCGCCAAGACGCCCACCGTGTATTCAAGGCAAACGCCGTCACCACTACGGACCAGACAGCCAAGAAGCCCCGGCTCACAACAACATCAAACACCCAAGAGACTGCAGTGACGCTCGTGTACTCTCGTCGTACGACCGGCGTGTGGTTTTCGACACCCCGGCTCGATGCGCTGGCCGTGCAGTGGCGCACGTTGAGGCTTGAGATCAGTCGGCTGGAGACGCAGCTCATCTCGTCGCTGATGGAGCTGTACGATCGTGATGTCCGAGCTCAGCTCGTGGAATGGCTGTCGCTGGTATCACAACTCGACGTATTAGCAGCGTTCACTCGAGTCTCGTGCCAGTACGGCTTCACACGAGCTACGACTGTGGAAACGACCCGCAAGATGGAGTTGTCACACTTGCGCTCGCCGTGCGGAGTTCGTGACAGTCTCACAACCGTGGCTCCAACATCCATTCGTATGAACGAAACCCAGCCACTGCTCGTGGTCCACAGTGCCATCGAAGACCATGGGTCCCTGCCTTCACGTATTGCGCTCGCCGTCGTCCTCCACCAGATCGGGTGCTTCGTGCCGTGCTCACAAGCCACGCTGCCGCTCGTCGACTCTCTTTTCGTTCGTGCCGGTGCAACTGACCAGACGCTGGCCAACGAGTCCACGTTCCTCAGCGAGATGCAGCAGATGAGCACGATCCTCACGCGAGCGACGCCTCGATCACTGGTGTTAATCGACGAGCTGTGTCGCGGGACGTCGCCAGGTACAGACTCTCGTGCTTATAAAATGACACTAACGACGAGTGCTGACTGAGAAAATGCTTGTGCATGAATGTTCAGCTGAAGGATTGCCTCTCGCAGTTGGAATCTGCCGATTTCTGGCTGAAAAACGCGTTTTCACGTGCGTGGCGACCCAGTGGACGGAGCTGCTGGACGCACTGCTGCAACTGGACCAAGCCGCCGTGCCAACAGCACTCACAGACCAGCCTGACACCAGTAAACACGCCTACGCCAAGCAACTCCGCGACTGCGACCAGCGGTAAGTGGCCCGTAGCCTTCTCGCCTCAGCATGTTGCCCCGATCTCACGGTATGTCTTCAGGTTTGTATCCACGCTGTACGACCAGGACTTTCCATCCGAGCTCATCAACCTCATCGACAACGACCTCACAGACCCGACAGCAACACCATAAAGGGTTCAAATCTCTCTCATTAGTTCCTATGCATTTCCAGTTTGTCTTGTCTACTTGGGCGAGCGGACCGTGGCCGGCACGATGGCCTGGGCCGTGGTCACGTACCCGTGTCGCGCCTCTCGCGCCTCGCGTGTGCGCTTGAGCTCTCGCTGGCGTCTCAGCGTCTCGTCCTGCTGCAGCGTCACGGGCTTCCGCACCAACGCCCCGCCAATATCCATGGACGTCGGCGTGTACTTGACAGCGAGCTCGTCTCGCGAGGGCAAGTGCGGCTTGCCGTGTTCAAACACGAGGTTGTAAGGCAGTCCGGCTCTCAGCAGATCCCTGGCGATCGGGTCTTCCGGTGGTGCGTGGGCACACTTGTCGGGCATCTCGCGAGGGTCAATGAAGCTCGCCGAGGCCTCCGAGACTCGCGCCATGGGCTTGACAGACGACACGCCGGCGAGCTGCGTGCCGAAGCGGTCCTCGACATAGTTGCCGATCTTGACGCCCGTGTTGAACGAGTTCTTGTGGCCGCACACGCCGAAGCCTGGCGTCGTCATGGCTGCCTACACACTAGCAGGGTCTCTGTGAGTCTCTATGTGAGTCTGTGAGCCTCAGGAAGACTCAGGAGCCCTCCAGGCAAGAGGAAGCAAGGCAAGGTCTCTGATAAAAACTCGGGGTTAAAAATACTCGTCCACGGTCTCAATTATGGCATCTAGGCACTGCTGGTGGTATGAGAAGACGTGGCTTGGACTGGAGAAGCCGGTGTGGGGTGCTGTTGTTGTGTGGGAGGCACGGTGTATCTGTAGATGCAGGAGGACCCCTTGTCGGTCATGAAGGGTACGGTCGAGGTTACGGCCTCGGGTACCCACTGCTTGATCTGGAACACGTACGTGATGACGCGTGTACCCGCCCGCAGTTTAGTCTGCAGGATAGACGCGATGTCGGCGTGGGGTAAGAAGAACAGGATGACGACGTCGACGTCACGCATGTCAACGTCGAGCCAGTCGGCGTGGATGACTTGGATTTTAGACGCAGCAGCCACGCATTCGTTGGATGTTGTTGGTGAGGCGGCAAATTGTTGGATGTTTCGCCGCGACGTCGCGACTAACGCGCCATCGATCTCAACGCCAACGACGGCCTTGAGGGGGATAGAGAGCGAGGCGGCAGCGAGCAACACGCGTCCGTCGCCGCTGCCGATGTCCAGCAGCGTGTCGTTGGGTCGCAGTCGCGCGAGCGCGAGCATGGCGTCGACGGCTTCGGTCTTGGCGGGCACGAAGGGCGACCAGGCTAATCAAATCAAAACATCAAGAGGCACGACACAGACACAGAGAGGACGACGAGAAGCATTAGTTATCGAGTAATAGATCCAGCGCAAAGGCTTGATGGAAGAATGGATGTCGCAGTGCGTCAGTTAATGGAAATGGTGGCTACACATCCATTCTTCATGATGGGAAGGGCAAGACTTACGTAGGTTACGGCGCACGCGGTCGACGTGGAGAAGGCGGCAGCGACGCCCACGGAAGAGAGCCTGGATCTTACTTACGCATGCGCTGTCTGCTGAGGTCGCATGGCCAGTTAGGGAGGAGGAAAGACGCTCCATACTCGATGAAGGTGGCTGCATGTTGGACGACAGATCGTTGGATCGCGTCTTTTCATACATATGGATGCGGCCGTATGGATCTGGCGTCAACAGTACAAACATATGTAGCTCCTATGATTGGTTGATAATGGAAAGATTGTTTGGGATTATAATGACCAATGGGGAGCGTACATTTGGCATCCATCTGGGTGCTTCAAGTAGCCATGTCGGGGCAACGATCCGCGCACCTGCGTGCGGGTTGAAGTCCGTGTTGTCGCTGGACGGAGAGCGTTCGTCCGCTACTGTACGTACTGCGAAGAACCGGAGATTCGTTGGTTTTGTTGGGTTTCTTTCTCTGCCGCCCACAAGCAGCCACGTGGCTTGTTGGTTCCAGACGAGAATCTCCGACTTCCAACGTTTTGTTGGAGACTCAAGAAGCCCGATCGACGACATGGGCTCAATCCACAGCTTGAAGTTCTGTGTCACGAAGTCACGAAAGAAGCGCCACCTGGGGATGCAACAGCAACTTGCTTACTACTACTCCCTGATCATCATCATCGCAGGCCCCGTGCGGCACGCACGCCTGCATGCACTCCGTACTGCACTCATCTCTCACGCCACTATCGTCCAGCGTTGAGAAAGTTGAAACCAACATGTTGGTTTTGGGGATTTCTCCCAGCTGATGGAGATGGATGGCCACCGTCGGGAAACGTTGGTTAAAATATGGTGGTAGTGGACCACTACGACCACTGCAACCGTAGTGGTCCCGCATCGTGGTTCTCTGTAGCCGGGGACAACATCAAACCAACGCCAACGTGTTCGGGGTCCCCGTATCATACACTGTAGCGTGGTGGTCCAATACTGTTGGCTGCAAAAGGCGCCACAGCTCCGGTTGGTAGACGAGAAGGACCAGTACGGGATTCCACCCGCTGTTGGACTCTGGATTTGTTGGGTTTGATGTATTTTGTTGGTTGAAGGAATTTTTGGCTCGATTCATGTGAACCCGCACAACAATATGGATACACCACCAGTCGCACCCACAGACAGAGTGTTGGACATGACGCACTTTTACTTTGGCCGCTCACTTCGTACTGGTCGGGTAGCTTCTCACTTCGCTTGAAGTGGCCGGTGCGGAGTCGATTGTTGAAGAACGAATCCAAATCCGGAACCGGAGCCAAGTTGGATGTTGGAAGGGCAATCAATCCAAGGTGCGCAAGACGGACGCTACGATCCCCCGCACAGCACAGACGCCGACGCATGGATTACGTACAGAGCTAATCTGGCTATAGGGTCTATCAACGAGATGTCCCAAACGACGCCGACAACACTCGTCAATTTGACGGTCCAACCGCACGCAACACCCAGAGAAATTGCATGCTTCCGCTGGATAGATAGCTTCAGGGTGTCACCGAACTGACGTCAGTTCAAGCTACCTAGCGCTGCGAAAAGCACAAGCCGTGAACAATCCCGCCCTCGCACGACAGTGTCGATTGGAAGTCCTGGGAAAATTATCGCATGAGATTCTCTTTCCTCTTCAAAAACGAAGAAATCGTCTCGTTTTCCGGAGAACATTTCGTCAAACGAGCCGTGTTTTGTCAACTGAGCCGATCGAAGCAGCCACGTTGCTTTGTGAAACCATCTGGGATACCATCACTCTTTTAACCTAAACCACGGAGCTCTTGGCTTTCATCATCCAGTCATCTTTCCAGTTCGGTCCCCAAAATTTCCACGAGAGACCCTCATCTGCCAACTTCAAGACAAAATACTTATCACTCGTTGCCCATTTAGGGACACGGTTGCTTACTGCGGGTGGTCATCGTGGTGTAGGGTTTCGTACTGGTCCTCGTCTGGATCCCACGGCTGTGGAGGTCTGGCCTGTCTGCTGGTGGTGGTCGCACCACTCACTGATTTTCACTTGCCCCCCTCTCAGAACTGATCATTTTTGGCTCGGGATCCATACAGCAGGGTGGACTTCAACGCGTTCCCGTTCCATTCAATTCACGTGAGGCCATCCTCCCATGGTACACGGTACCACATGGTTGCAAGGGGGAATCCCCCTTCATCTTCCAACGTGTGGGTTCCGTTCCGTCGCTACTCGATCCTTCTCATTTGCGAAAACGCCACCAAGCCAACAAGCCACCAACACAAGACCCCGCGACAAACTAATCCAACATGGAGCCATCTTTCGCCACCGAACACCAGCAGGAGGCCCGTGCCATCAGCGTGTTGGGCCGTCGCTTCGGCGCCGACATCGTGGCCGCCGCGGCGTCGTCGTTCGCCGTCTCGCCGTTCATCACCATCGTGGACCGCGCCATCGCCGAAAACGCCAGCGGTGTCCGCACACTGTCCCACGCCATGAAGGATCTCACCAAGTCGTTCTTGAAGCACCCGTTCCAGTTCTGCAAGAGCCGCGAGTTCATGTGGATCTTCGGCCTCTACACCGCCACGTACGCCACTGCCAACACCGTCGAGAGTGCCTACGAGTGGAGAGAGCAGGACGGCAGCATGGTCAAGCTCGGCGCCACGACGGTCGTCAACATGTCGACGGTCATCGCCAAGGACCTCGCCTTCGCCCGCATGTTCGGCGTCGTCAAGCCTCGTCCATTCCCACTGGCCTCCATCGGTCTGTTCGCCATCCGCGACGGTCTCACCGTCGTGTCGTGCTTCCACGCCCCTCAGGTCATCTCCGAGAAGCTCAAGGCCTACGGTGTGAGCGAGACCACGACCAGTGTCGTGGCTCAGATCGGTGCCCCCGTCGCCGTCCAGATCCTCTCGACGCCACTCCACTTGTTGGGTCTGGACCTGTACAACCACCCGAAGGCCGACTTGGCCGCACGCCTCCAGTTCATCCAGCGCGAGACAATCCGCTCGTCCCTGGCTCGTGTGGCCCGTGTGGGTCCTGCCTTCGGCCTCGGCGGCATCGGCAACACCTCCATCCGCTCGCGTCTCCGTGAGATGATCGAGTAAAGCCTCACAGGCCCATCTAGTCGTCCTCTCGTGCGTGCTTGTACTACGTAGCATCTCAGGCTCGATCCATTCGTTTCAGCCAGATCAAAATAATCCCCACTTATTTAAGCGGCATCTCCGCAGGATCAAATCAAATTCCACGAACTTTTTTTCTTCTTTCATTTCGTTTTTGTTTTGTTTCGGCGGGTGCCGTGTTTTCGTTGGCGGTCTATCTTTCGTGGCGCCAGCAGGAACACGCACTTAGACCACACGCAGTGACGTCATGGGGGTAAAGCTCCATGAAAGATCCGACGGCTTCCTCGGGTCTAACCGTTGCCGGATTCGACGGGCACCCAAGATCGCCACCGCCCAATCATGACCGGGAGGTTAAACCTTGGCTGGTTTCCTTCTATGATCCACCAACGAACGCGTCATCCTCCTCCAACCACGCACCTGCGTGGCTCCGGCCGTCTCACTCGGCCGTCGGCGATGCGTTAGACCCTTCATCGCCCATCGTCATTGTCGGGAATTGTTGGCGTCTCAACTTCCAAATTCTATGACGGTTGGACGGTTCCACTTCGGGAGACGATGATGCTCGTGACGTCATAGGCACATACAATCACTCTTCGACAATCTCAGCCAATCAAATCAATCGAATCGATTCCATTTCCCTAACCGCCTAGTTCATTCTGGCATCATCCGACGTACCCACCCTTTTGATTGCAACCAGCGACAATTCAGTGCACACATTTGCTGTTGCATGAATCTCGACGTTGCAGAATTAGAGAGTAGACCCGCTCGAACGATGCGGTGCGTTTTATGTGCTATCCGACGCACACGAGCCTTTCCCTTGCATGAGCGGCTGTGCACTTGCCTCCCTCTCAAAAGCGATACGCGAAGAGCTCTCTTCATCCAGCCCATCCTCCTACCATCCCGTCAAAATGCCATAAATAGCGAGCTGGTTGGTGGTCCCTCGATCAGTGACGTCGCCTGCAAAGAACACCACCGACTGAAGCCACAGTCGCAGGCATCAGGTGCGACTGCTCTGACCCATTGGCCCATTAGATTCTATTATCGAGCCGCATCCTCTGCACCTGATCCTGCGCCACGCCACGTCACGCCACTAGCCTCGGCCTCCTCGCGTTCTAATCTCGCCTATTCCTGGTCCTGATCCTTCTCGACGACCACTAGTATTGGCTCGCTTCCAGCACGCCACCCTACTCCCCACGCGTAGGGCTCTTTCAACGCAACACAGCGATGTAAGTTTCGCGCGTGCTTAATTGGGCTCAGTGAGGAATCTATCGTCGAACACTCGCTCAACCTCGCTTGTTATGCTCCCTTCCATCGCAGACCCGGGGCTCATGGCGCCTGTGGTGGCCGCAGTGCAGCAAATGGACGACACGGTGGCCAAGCAGGAGCACAAGGAGGTGTCCACGCTGTTCAAGCGCTTCGGTATCGACCTCATCGCTGCCTCGGCGGCGTCGTTTGCCGTGTCGCCGTTCATCACGATCGTCGACCGCGCCATCGCCGAGAATGCCAGCGGACGCCGCACGCTTGGCCATGGCGTGCGCGAGCTGTCGAAGAACTTTGTCACGAGCCCTCTGCAGTTCTGCAAGTCGCGTGAGTTCATGTGGATCTTTGGACTGTACACGGCCACGTACGCGACGGCCAACACGATCGACAGCTTCTACGACTGGAGGAAGGAAGACGGCAGCATGGTCAAGCTCGGCGGCACCACGCTCGTCAACATGACCAGCGTCATCGCGAAGGACCGCGCGTTCGCTCAGATGTTCGGTGTGGTCAAGGCTCACCCGTTCCCAGTCGCGTCGATCGGGTTGTTCGCTGTGCGTGACTCGCTCACCGTCGTCTCTTGCTTCCACGCCCCGAAGATCATTACGGAGAGGCTGCTAGAGCATGGCGTGGGCGAGAACACAGCCAACGCGGTGGCCCAGATCGGCGCCCCATTGGCCGTGCAGATCTTGTCGACACCACTGCACTTGCTCGGCCTGGATCTGTACAACCACCCTGTGGCAGACACGGCTGCGCGCATCCAGTTCATCAAACGCGAGTACTTCCGCTCGGCGCTGGCGCGTGTGGCGCGCATCGGCCCAGCGTTCGGTATCGGCGGCATCGGCAACAAGTCGGTCCGCACGAACCTGCGCGAGATGACGGAGTGACCGCCCAGTTGGGACGACGGTCTCCATTTTTAAACAACATCTATTCGATATGCTCACCACCATATCACTTATCTACAGGTAGAGCCTGGATCACATATCAATCAATACATCCATCGCTTCACATGACGGTTCTCTATTACAGTATGGACATCTCGGCGAGTCCTCTAGTGACGCGGATCCTTTTCCTTGTCTGTCTCCCCAACCTCATCCTCTGAGTCACTCAGGTCCTCTTCATCATCGCCTTCTTCACCTTCATCCTCGTCGTCGTCGTCAGCATCGTCAAACTCCTCGTTCTCGTCGACGACTGGCATGCGGCTGAACGCCTCGTACTCTCCGCCTAGTCGTCCCATAAGCTCACTCCACAGATCCTTGTCGGCATCGATTGCGACCGACAGCGGTGCACGCACTGCCACCCACGTGCCTCGCTCCATCTCGCTGTCCAACTGACCGGGCGTCCACGAGGACATGCCGTTGATAAATATCACGTCGCTCTGCTTCAGCGTCTTCTTCTCCACCGCATCGGCCGCCGTGTCCAAGTCAATGCCCTGGAACAGCTCGTCGTTGCTCGCCGTCGCAAAGTTGCTGGCCACGATCCGCTCACCACCCAGCGCCGCGTTACCATGAAGAATCTGCATCAATCAATCCATCCATCCATCAATCAGTCATCAATCAATCAAACAAACAAACATCAACAACTCACCTCGGCGAAATCCGTGCGCAGCGGGCCGCCCTTGCGCACCTTGCTCGAGCCAAACGCGCGCATGATGCGTGGATGAACCTTGAACCGCTTCATCAGCGGCACCTTTGATGGCCGGTTCACGATAAAGCCCTTCGTCCCTTTAGTGCTCGAGTGCTCTGTCAGCACGATCACCGAGCGGCTGAAGATGCCGTTCAGCATCGGATGCGACAGCAGAAACACACCGGTCGTGACGTTGTCTGCGAGCCGCACGTTGATCGGCGGCGCCTCCGTGGCCTTCTCCCGCAGCGCCTGTGCGATCGTGAGCTCGCGCACCAGCTTGGTCTTTTTGGCTTTCACACGCGCCAGCATCTTCTGCTGTCCTTTTGGCTTGTGGATCGCCGTGTCCGCTAGAATCCCCGCGTCAATCGCATGCGCCATGCGGTCGTTCAGTGCCTTGAGAGCCACCAGCGCCGCGTCCATCGCCTGCCTCTGGTCCTTGGAGTTGGCGGCCGATACAGAGCGGAACTTGTCGCGCACGAGCGACTGCACGGAGCTGCGTGTGCGTGAAGGCATGTAGTACGACTTGTTCTGCAGGAACTCGAGCAAGTGGCGGTTGAAATCCTCCACGTGCGGCAGCCGCGTCTTGGTCTCGCCGACGACTGGCCGCACGAGCATGTTGGACGAAATGAGCGCGCGGAACGCCACGTGGCGGTCCAGCTCACGCGCCACCACGAGCAGATCGCGGTACACGATCTGGAGCAGCTTCATGGCACACAGTACGAGGCGGTAGCAAGCAGCACGTCCACGGAGAGATGCCGCAAGAAGCTTCGACGTCGGTGCCAATTCCTGACGCTACGCTTGATGGTGAGCCAACAGTACTGTGGCCTACAAACAGAGGGCACTATGTTTCAGAAGAGTGACATCGTGGGCCAAGGTAATTCTCTCAGCGTCCCGCTGAGAGCAAGGAGAAAAGAGGTGATCCTACCGCGCTATAGTGACTATGATAAATTCAAGCTTACTTACAGTGACTTGTGAATAGTGACTATAGCACATGCAAGCTAAACGTAGTGACATATGATGGGTACAGTACATCATTCTTCGTCAGTTCTGGTGTGCACATGTGGAGCAAGACCGAGATCGAGCACATCGAATGCATTATCGTCGCCCAGCACACTCGTTCGAAGGAGACTTGGAGTTCGTACAAATGTATTGGACAAGATTTGATCATGTTTGGTATTTGTTACGCTATATGATTTACACACTTGGTGGCACCGCATGCGCAGCGGAATAATCAGAGTGAGTCTGGTCGGTAGGCGAACGCCAACTCTGTCAAGGGCGGAATGTCAGATAATGCGAAGATTCCAAGCCGGGACGTGTTGGTCCAGTCCCACTCGTACATGACACAATTGGGCTCACACGAATGATTGATGAACCGACTTGCGTTACCGTAGAACTTGGCATCAATGAAGAGCGCAGATCCGTCTTCTGTCTTGAGTTTGAGTTCGACCAAGTATCGTTTGTCATCGCGAGCGAGAGCGTCGGCCGGGTACAGCAGCTCCCCCACGTACTCCACAATGAATGCACCGGCTGGTATAGCTTCTTGCGTCACGATGCCGTAACCAATGTCGGTCTTGATCAAATGCAGCTGTCGAGTGGTTACAAAGCGATTCCCACATGATCTTCCCGCGCCACAAGAGGTCTCATCGCAAACGGTGGCAGTCGACACGTTGATGCACTTACTCTTTTTGGTACACCGTACCCTGCAACGGCACTTGCGTTCGCTTAAAAACTCGCGGTCTGCGGCCCGCTCAGAAACTGGGAACGGGTGATCGACCTTGAACACATTGCGCTCGGTGAAGTGGACTGAGTTTGGCCAGCGCTCGATTGCGATGAAATCGTGTGTTGCCCCTACCGGGCTGGTGTTGCGGATCAGGTGCCCACCTGCCATCTAAATCGTTGTGTTGCTTGGCGGTGAGTGCGAAGACTGAGGACTGGTGTTCAATGCGGATCACTAGATGCCTGCGCAGCCTCTTGGCATTCGGTACCGGTACCGGTAGTGGCTATGATGCCACCGCAGCGGCGCATCTGTGCTTCCTCCCCAAAGATACGATCCACTCGAACCCATACACAAGTGGGTGCAACCCGTTCCTATGTACCGGTAGTTGAGCGGACTGGTTCAAAAGTCTGGGTTGTCGAACCTGGTTCCATTCACAAACTAGATTTCTTTGTTTTACTACTGCCATGTCCATACCGGTACCGGTACACGCACGTATCTATTGGTTCTGGTGGTGGTACCGTAGTGGGGTGGTCGGACAGCTTTCCTACCACGACTGATATGGGTGTGTGATGGGAACACAGTACGGTACGGAGCCATCTGGGATATCAACCCCGGCGGCACATCCCCAGCGAGGAAATATCAGTCTCATTGTCAACGTAATGGTACAAAGCCGTGGGAATCAAGATCCTCATTTCTAAGTCAGACATGTGCCTGAAACTGGGTCACATACTCTGCCGGTATTGAATACAGCA